>JAPKLW010002764.1:0-66790 GCA_026898455.1 Plectranthus barbatus | reverse complement strand
CCATTCTCACATCTATATAAATAGATGATCTCTCACTAGCCCACATATGTTTTTAAGTTTGATTTTCAAATCAGAAACCCTAGAGAGATTGTGAGAGAGTGGGCGGCTATAGATCCGGTAGCGTATCCTCACCAGATTTTCGGATCGAGCAAGGGAATAGATCAGAAGATCAGATCTGTAGGAACACCATCGTTTTGATCGATTCCAGATCCAGATCTGCACCATCTTCATTGCCGTCATCGATATAGATCTGTATATCAGTCCTTGGAGTTTAAGGTATCCCTTTGAATCTACGAATTAAATTAAATAGGAGCATGCATAGGGCATCTACTGTTTGTCATGATATTTATTTTGATATCCATAAATCGAATTCGGAGTTTTAATAAATGGCGATTCATGTCGCCTATTGTAGACTCAGTTCCTACAGAAAATCCCAGTATTGCACTCCAGACTAAACGGTTCAACAAGTTGGTAAAAAACATTTAAAAGAAAAATAACAACTTTCGTAAAGGAAACTCCTCGTTTTCTACCCCGCCTACTCTCTTTAACACCTCTAGTGCTTCTAAAAAGGGAAGCGACTCATCCTCAAAAAGAGTATTAATCCTTTCTCTGATCCTTCTACTTATGATACTGTGAAATATCATGGTCGTTCAGGTATAGGGCATTATACGAATGAATTTCCAATGGTGATGAGAAGGAGAAAGTTAAACTTTAACACCACCCTCAGTGATGACTCTTACACTGAAGACGAATCTGTAAATTCTGAACAAGTGATACTGCTTGTGACCATAGAAGAACATGAAGAACCAATGCACTTAGAAGCATGTGATGATGAAGAGCAAGATCAACCAATGGAGGAAGATCAAGTTGAACACCCCAGTTCGAATGTTCTACCCATTGAAAATGTTGCAAATTGGTTTTTTCAGTCTGACACTAATCTTTTCTCTTACTCAGAGTGTTCAAGTGTTGCCCAGGATATTATACCTGCCTAACCTGCAGCATCAAGAGAAATGGATCAAATCTGCAGTCACTTCAACATAGTTGACAAGAAGTATGAAGAACAATCAAGAGAACTTGTTGAACTAAGAGAAGAAACTGTAAAGCTTCAGCATCAGTTTCACAGATTGGAAGCACTTCTCACTCGTAAGGACGTGGAAGTGTCAAAGTTAAAAGAGAAGGTACATGATGCTGATCTTGTCTTTGATAAATTTAATAAAGGAAAAGGTAAGCTTGATGAGATATTGTCTGTCAAAGTCTCTCATGGTAGTGGTCTAGGGTATGACAAGCTTAATTTTGTTTATCCGACAATGTTTAAATCTTAACAAAACATAGTCAAATTTACAAAAGAAGAGTCTAACACCTCCAAGAAGTTTGTTAAAGAAAAATTAAAAAAAATTCATATGTCGCTACTGCAATCGAATGGGTCATATTAAACCTTTCTGTAGGGTTAGAATTGTTGATGATAATAGGAAATTGAAGGATGATCATTGTCTTGTTGTATATACCTCTTTGAAAACTAACATTGCAGGATATTGGTATTTCGATAGTAGTTGCTCCAGGCACATGACAGGAGATCGATCATGCCTCACAGATTTTACAGATGTAGATGGAGGATCAATTACATATGGAGGGGGTTTAAAAGGGAAAATCACTGAAAAGGGAACAATGAATGTGTCAAAGTTTCCCAAACTTCAACACGTCTTATATGTTGAAGGTCTTATGGCTAATTTGATCAGCATTAGCCAAGCCAACTTTGTGATGATGGAAAGACGATCAAGTTTGACAAAAACACTTGTGAAGTCTACGACAAGTCAAACAAGTGTGTGATGTTCGGAAGCAAATCCAATGATAATTGATACCAAGCAAATCAAAAAGGAAGATACTTCATGACCAAGACCAATGAATGTGATGTCTGGCACCAAAGTTTTGGACATGCCAGCTTGAGAAGCATGGGAAAACTTCTTGTGGCCGATGTTGTCAAGAGTGTCCCTCAACTTAAGTTCAATCCCGACAAGATGAGTGAAACTTGTACTAAAGGTAAACAATTCGGGCTTCTTATCCTTATTGTTGAAACAATTATCTCCAAATCTTGCCTTGAATTGACACATATGGATTTGATGGAGCCAATAGAAGTCGAGAGTATTAGCCAAAAGAGATATATGCTTGTGTGCGTCGATATATCAAGATATTTCAAGAATATTTATTAAAAATAATGTAGAAGATTTAATATATCTTTATAAGATTTGATTTAGCTTTGAATTATATTTGATTTCTTGATTTGTAGGATTTAATTTCATTTTGTTACATCTTAATAGATTTGATATATTTTTTAGATTTATTTTCCTAATTTGATTAAGATTATATTTGATTTTCTTGCTATAAATATGACTTCATATTTTCATTGTAATTCAATTTTCAATTCAATAATATTCGTAAGTTTTATTCTCCAATAATCTAAAAGCTCTTAAATTTCTGTAAAGTACCTTAAAATTCAATATTAACTTATCAACCAAACTTACACATCCATTTGTGACATCTCTACTATATTCATGGTTATTGAGGCAAAGGATCATAGGAGTTCATTTTCGTCATTGCCTACGATTCTCTTAAAATCGACTACAATTATGTAACACTCTATCTATGACCTAATTACAACATATACAATGTGCACGGTTAAGTTAATGTAAAATATAACTTTACTATAGCACCTATTCCAATCTGAATATGCACAGATTCTAGAACGTTATTCCAAGAACAAGAAAATATTACATAATTTAAAATCAAGTGAATTTGTATAATCATGTAAAGTTCATATCCAGCATATAAATTTATAATTTAAAGATGGATTTAATATTTTATGTAGTCATTCCTTTCTTATCGTGAACATAGTTTCAATATTCACGTACAAAATTCACAAATTTAATTATCTTCACAAATCGTGCCCGAGTAGAAGTAATAAAAATTTAGAATTGCATGTGTTGTTAACTGGAGCAGCCCATCGAATCGAAGTTTAAAATAAATATACTAAATTGTGAGTTATCAAATCCTAATCTACTCAAGTTGAAATTTATTCATAAAAGAAATTAACCTAACCCTTAATATTTTTGGCTATGCAAGGTACAGCAATAAATTTATGAATCATTTATTATTTTTAATATTTTTATAACAAAAATCATGTCAATAAACATCTTTTTTAATTTCTTTTATCGTTTTAAGTAATAAGAGTACAAAAAATATTTTTTCGATATTCAAAATGATTTATTCCATATTATCAAAATTCTGTTATAATATTTATCACTCAATCCCAGCTTCAATTAAGGTGGTTTTAGAATAACAATTAAAAACTGGTAAAATAAAATTTGTTATTTCCTTACGAATATAAAAACATTTTACAAAATTAATTAAAACTTAAATAGAATTAGAAATAAGTGATAAAAGTCATGGTCTAGACTTTTTATGGTTTAATAATATAATATTAATTATTATCTAAGAATGAAAACCTATACTCAAAAGCTCAGAAGCCAAGCGTAACAAGAGGATTTCATCGAGGAATAACACAAAGCTGATTCCTCTTACATGTTAGCATCTCATCACAGCAATAATTTAAAAAATTCAAAAAAAAATTAAACAAAATCTTCGTGTTAAAATATTTAGCTACCACAAATTTGAAGAGAAACTGATGGAAAACAAACATCCCTCCAATCGTGAAAGGTAGCTCGATATCGGCACTATGCAAAAGGTGGTTTGTAATTAAAGTTCAATACAAACAACCCGTGTCTGACTGGAGTGCCTTCAATAATCTCAATCATTCAATAACCTAATTCGATAAAAGATGAATTGGAAATGGAAGGAAAAAGGTAGGAAAAAAAAATGAATTCATATTTTCGAAATGTAACCGGTTTATTGTATCGAGAAACAACGGAAATTAGGGTTTCGCGGAGCTTCAAACCAGCAAAATTGGTGTAGGCTCCAAGCGGCAGTCAGGTTGCCATGGCAAATGGCACCTGCTGCTGACTCGTATGGAGCCATCGCCAAATCATCTCAGTAACAGAGATGAACCAAAGGAGAAAAGATTCAATTCAAAATCGAATTCGTGATAAACAGCTAAAAAACCGATATGATTTGATATAATTAGTGAATTTGAACCGAGTTACTCACAAACTCACCGTGAAATATTGAAATGGTGTCAAATTTACGGCGGTTTTATTATGTGAACCATAAATCGCTGCAATTCATTGAAATAACTTTTCACCTGCGCATTGCAGAGATATTTAGCCGCCATGGAGGAAGAGTAAGCTAACGTGTAGTGATTGGGTAGATATTTATAGTGAAACCCTAGGGTAAAACTTAGATTTGGGAAGTCGGCAAAATTTTCAAAGAAGGACGTTAGTTATTCTTATTTGCAAATGGCATCCATTACGCATTCTAGAACTTTCGGCAACTACTTCATGCTTACTTAAAATTTTTTGCTAAAAAAAAAAGTTTCGTGTCATTTTAATGGTTATATTTTCTATTTTTATATATTATATTTAAATTATTTTATTTTTAAAAATTATATTTTTTTTACACTCAATAATAAAATATTAATTTTACTCAAATTATTCTACACTCACATGATTATTATGCACAATCCAAACAAGATACTCCCTCCGTCCCATGGAATTAGTCCAATTTGGTTTTGGCACGATAACCAATATTAGTGAGTGTAGTGGAATTAATCGCCGCCTGGGGGCTTTACCAGGACTAACTAATAAAAGGCCTAAAGCTGGGAGTGATCTTAGAAACCAATCGCGTTCCGGGAAAAAATCTCAATATCGTATTCACCTAGAAGAAAAACAAAAATTGCGTTTAGGGTTAATGCCAATCAACTGGAACAACTTCGTACCAGAGTTTGTTTTTGGTACTATTATTGCTGATAGAGTGGGAATTCCATCGAATCTTCGATACTCAGACCCGGTGGTTGTTGGGCGGCAGGGGGCTCATCCGCCGCGGCAGGGGGCGCATCCATCTCCAAGCGAGGCTTGGCTTACCCCACCAGCACCAGATCTACCTACTTCAGACTCAATTGCTTCCCAATTGCTCAGTAGTGCTTCGCCACTACCGTAGCTGGCGGAAATAGCTTAATGGTAGAGCATAGCCTTGCCAAGGCTGAGGTTGAGGGTTCAAGTCCCTCCTTCCGCCCCGAGTTCTTGTTGCTTGTTGTTTGAGCTGGAGTTCTGAGTTCCTAATTGGATGCCCTTATGGATACCCTTCTATTCTTCCTCAAGGGCGAGGAAGGCTTGGGGGATGGGTATCCAACAAGCCTGACCGAGTAAGGGTCTTTCTCTCTCGGGTAAGCCCCCCTCTCGTAGCACCCTAAAGCGTAGAGAGAAAGGGGGCGCACACCAGAGAGAATTTTTATTGATGAGGGTAAAAAAGTTTGTCATTTTAGGTAATGGGACTAATAGATGGGACGGATCAAAAAGGCAAATGGGACTAATAGAGTGGGACAGAGGGAATAATTAATAAGAGATACAAAAAATATTTGTTTTCCATTTGAGACGTGTCTTATCTATATCGATTTGAATTTGAATTATAAATATTTCTAATATCTAATATAATCCATGTGTCAATATAATATTTATGACCAGGTCAATCCTATTGGAATTAAAAAGATAGTATCAACAAAATTACTGTCTTGTTTATAGTTTCAATAGACAAGATTGATCTAATAATTCCTAATCAAATAGGCCAACATTTTATTAAATTGTATAGTTGTTTTTTGGGTATCATTCCAAAAGACCTCATCGAAAGACCGCATATGCATAACTTTTCATCGAACGATTTCATTGCATCGATATCCAACTTGTGCTACTCTCTTTCGCATCGATATTTCTGTAGGGACTTCCGAAAATCACACCCGAGTCTTCTCAGCTCGGTTTTACACACTAGAGTGCACCACAACTCTGGTCTCCCAAATTTCACCGGAAGCTGACGATTGTAGGTTCCTAGCATTTGTTGGCACTTTTAACTCTGATATTAATATGATATTGTCCGATTTTGTTCATCGATTCTTAGGATTTTGTTTTTTGAATATCACCCAAAAACCTATATAGACTCTTATATATTCAAGAAATTATTTATTAATTATTCTAATGTAGGGCAATTTAATTTGATATGCCAATAAATTTGTTACGAATTAATAAATTTTTATGATTTAATGAACTTGCACGATTTGTTGAAATTTCTAAATTATTGAATTGAGTAGATGGATTCCAAATTTCTGGTTGACTTAGGTGAGTGTTTGGTTTTGATAATGAAAGGAGCAGTTGAATTGTAGAAGCCTCCATTGCTGAAACTAAAGTGTTGAACACGCATTCCTTTTTGACCGAATACCTTCGATTTTTCGTATTTATTTATTATTCTCTTCTCCCATTGCAATATCTGCTAGAATTTTCCTGAAATTTTCGATCCATATTCTAAGCGAAGAGAGAGTATTCAACGCACAAAGATCGAGTTCACTTTTTTTTTTTTGTAATATTTTAATTTTGTGAGAAAAGGAGTATTGGAAACGCTACAGATGGAGGCGGCAACTAGCTCTCGGATTCTGCCACAGACAAATTTCAATCGGAATTCCACGCCGTAAGCTATATTCCAATCGATTGTTGTGTTCATACGCTATTGACTGATTTACGTTTTATTATTTGCTGATCTCGATTTCCTCCGTTGTTATGAATGGTTTTTGTACGAACAGATCAGGAATTGTATATGTGTGTGTGATTTTTGGGAATTTTGTTAGCTTGGATGGAAATTCAACCTTTTTTTGTATGATTGCGCATACATATTCATCCGCAATGATCAAATTCTGAACTAGTTTGATAACTCTCCCTTTTGTGCATATATATATGTATATACGGTCTATAAACGCGATTTATATGATGCAAATGATGTTGGATGAGATTAGTGGATCAGTTTGATAACTCTGCATCTGTAGGTTGCGTTCGGAGGCAAAATTGATATCCTCTTGCTTACATTCATCGGAAAATCCAAATAAGAAAAATCGCATTGTTAGAGGCTTGTCCATTAGCCGTCCGGTGCCGGAGGAGTTGGTTGGAAGAGCAATTAGCTCGGCTGGCGTGTGCACTTTCCCTACTGAAGCCTTCGAGTCATATTCCGGTACAGCAGAGGAAAAGATCGGAGTGATTCTCTTGAATCTTGGAGGGCCGGAGACGTTACATGATGTTCAACCTTTCTTGTTCAATTTGTTTGCTGATCCAGTAAGTTTAATGCCAATTGTGCTTATGTGAGTGTCTTGTTTGAAAAAGAATTGCTGATTGTATCATTTGATGCCCATCTTGTAGGATATCATTCGTCTTCCCAGGTTGTTCGGGTTCCTTCAACGTCCCTTGGCACAGCTGATTTCGATGCTGAGAGCTCCCAAAAGTAAAGAAGGATATGCTGCCATTGGAGGTGGTTCACCTCTGCGTAAAATAACAGATGAGCAGGTATGGCTACAAAAGATCTTTTTTGTAGCTTTACTCGCATTTTCTTCTGTGCAGTGGCTAATTATTGGGCTCAAAACAGCATTTGATTATCGTTTTTGCAGGCAAATGCGATAAAAATGGCTCTGCAAGCCAAGGAAGTTTCTGCTAATGTATATGTTGCTATGCGTTACTGGCACCCTTTCACTGAAGAAGCTGTTCATCAGGTAATTCATGAGAATGAGATAATTGTGGATTTGTATGTTATACTAATTTCGAAATGTTTGCTATGGATTTTTCCTATATATAGACATTTTCATGCATGAATAAGTAAGCTAGAGTGGGATTTGTCCCATGGGGGTCTTGTTATTTTAATTTAGTCAATATTTGGTCGCACAAGACTTCAAAAGTTGCTGGCTTTTAGTGGTTTCTTGAAGGATTTTGATACATATAATTTATTAATACCTGAAAATTCCCAGATAACTGAATTTCTTTCTCCATCAACTTAATTCAGGACATCTGATTGCTTGTTCTTTGCTTTAATAGATTAAGAGGGACAGAATTACTAGGCTTGTAGTATTGCCGCTCTACCCTCAGTATTCCATTTCAACAACGGGGTCAAGCATCCGTGTCCTTCGAGACATGTTCAGGTAGATTTTTGTTGGATTTGCCTCTCAATATTGCATCACAGTCCATGATGACATCAACCAGTTTCTCCTTTCCTCAATATGATTTAAAATAATTTGGGTTTTTTTCAGGAATGATGCGTATTTGTCACGAGTACCTGTTGCCATCATACAGTCGTGGTATCAACGAGTAGGCTACATCAAGTCTATGGCTGACTTAATTGAAAAGGAGTTACAAACTTTCCCGAATCCAGAAGAGGTGCGTTCAGTTCCTTTCCTGCTTTGAAAGCTCAATCAATTAGAAATACATAGTTGTAGGTGCTGATTGTGTCTTATTGGTTATTGTAGACTATGATATTCTTCAGCGCCCATGGAGTTCCCGTGAGCTACGTTGAGAATGCCGGTGATCCATATAGAGACCAGATGGAAGACTGTATTTTCTTGATAATGCAAGAACTCAAGTCCAGAGGAATCCAAAATGATCATACTCTAGCTTACCAGGTTGGTCAGCGCCACTCATCTTTCAATACTCGCGGAATGGATAAAGATATATCGTTTGCACATTGTTTTACTTCGAAGGCCGTAGTGTTAAAGAAGTACTCTCTCTGTCCTATGTAATAGAGTCGCGTTGGACCCGTGCAATGGTTGAAGCCCTACACCGATGAAGTTCTTGTCGAGCTTGGCAAGCAAGGTGTCAAGTCCCTACTGGCTGTTCCCGTGAGGTATTTTGACCATTTCTGTCTCCTCCCATCTCTTCAAGATTCAAGAATATACAAATAAGTCCAAAACATCAATTTTAGTCCAAAATATTCACATTTTTTCAATTCTAGTACTAAGTATTCTCTTTCTCAATTTTATGTCTGAACTATTAAAAACTATTCAAATCTAGAACGAATAAATTTTCCGGCATCAGAAAACTTATGGGGTGGCATGCTGGAAACCATGATACACGTTATAAATCAAATAATGTGTATTTCCTGCATTGCTCCGTCAGCTTTTCGATGCCAAAAACTTTCTTTGTCCTAGATTTGAATAGTTTTTGGTAGTTCAAACATAAAATTGTAAAATGAAATAATTGGTACTAAAAATGATGTTTTAGCCTACAAATAATAATAACTAAAAGACTCAAGAATACATTTGATTACAGCATAGTGTGTTTGTATAGTTGATCATGAAATCGAACTTGCAGTTTTGTAAGTGAGCACATAGAAACTCTTGAAGAAATCGACATGGAGTATAGAGAGCTAGCTCTTGAATCGGGGATCGTTCATTGGGGACGCGTGCCTGCTCTAAACTGCACGTCGTCGTTCATAAGTGATATGGCGGATGCAGTGATAGAAGCGCTGCCATCCGCGATGGCAATAGCAACCACAACCAATCCTGCTGCTGCCGAAGATGCAGAAAACGATCTGCTGGGATTTGCTATGAAGTTTTTCTTCGGATCTATCTTGGCATTCATTTTGCTTCTCTCGCCAAGAGTGGTATCGGCGTTCAAGAACTACATTGTGTGAAACGCGCGAGAATGGCCTATCTCTACAACGCTTTTGAAGATTTTGAGATGAGCATAGAAAGTTTGACTTGGTTGTATACGCTTTCATTTTTGTATTTTACTTGAAGAATAGGAGATTGAGCGTAGACGTTTGTGATTTGCTGGTCTCACATTGGACAAAATATTGATAAAGCATGTTCCCCCTTTGGGTGGTGTAATCGGTAGACCAAACGATTTAATTACAAGATTTACGAAAACTCGAGTCTTCACATGAAAATTCAAATTAAAATCCACTTGAGTTTTTCTCATATGCCAAAGCTTACAGTGAGTGAACATCGTTTAACAAAGGAAAAAGGCAATTTTTGGCAACGGAAGGTAGACATAACTATCGAAAAATAGTTTAATATACATAATTTGTAATATATTTTAATAATATAAAAAATTACAAATTTTTGATAAATTGTACTCCCTCCGTCCCGAGTTATTAATCCCATTTGCTTTTGGCACAGTTACCAATATTTGTGAGTGTAGTGAAATTAATATTTTATTGGTGTGAGGAGATTTTTTTCTATTTTAGGAAATAGGACTAATAAGTTAGGACGGACGAAAAAGGAATATAGGACTAATAACTCGGGACGGAGGGAGTATAACTTTACAATATAAAAAATAAATTTGCCCCGTTAAAAATTTGAAACAAAATTAATAATTTATAATATATTTTGATAATATGCATAATTTATAATATATTTGAAAAAATTATAATAATTTATAATATAATTGATATTTATCCCTGAAAAAATATGGTCAAATCTGTATTCACGAGCAGATCAAAATTTAGTTTTTCTATACTCCAGAAATGTGAAAATTGCAAAAATAACAAAATTCTCTCATCCAAACGTAGCCTGTCCAATAGCCATCGAAACAATAATATGTCTAATAAACATAACACATACCACAAAAACAAATAACATATACTGCGAATTAACAAAGCATTATTCAATTACGAATAACCCAGAAAATTAATCATAATATGCTCAAATAAAGTATTCGATAATTTCCAATGCCAATAAAGTTTCCACGCAAGAGCATATGAAAGCAGAAAGGTATAAATAACAAAGAGTTATGTCAAAATAAAAGGAAGTAGTCATCTCTAGAGTGACAAAACAATAACGCCTAGAACAGACAGCAAAGTCGTATGAGGCAACAGCAACATACCAAATTACGAGTAACACGGCTCATCAACTAGGGGGAGATGCTTTCGCGGAGCCAGTAGACTGGGCAGCTTGGGCCGGTGGAGTAACATCATAAGTCGCACGTGCGTCGCCACTGGCTGAGCCATCGGGAGGGTAAGCTGAAGGTTGGGAGTATCCGCCACCACTGTAAGAACTGTTATACGCTGAAGGCGGCTGCTGCTGCCCGTAACTAGGTTGAGTAGCTGATGGTGCCCCCCCTGCTGCTGGGTAAGATGGAGCTCCGTACCCTGGCTGGGATGTCGGGTAACCAGCCGTGTGAGCATAGCCAGCATGCGCCGAAGGCTGCGATTGAGGATACCCGGGCTGTGCATAGCCGGCACCTTGAGAGCTGGGCGATTGCTGCGGCTGTGCATAACCTGTCTGACCGCTCGGTGGTTTTTGGGCCGGGGGTGGTCCGTAACCACCTGCGTAACCTGGCTGGCTGGAAGCTTGTGGTGGATAGTTGGGTTGACCTGCAGAATTGTAGGACTGTCCAGGAGCAGGTGCTTGATTGGCTTCCTCTTGCGTTCCATACGAAGCTGTGTGGCCATCGGGTGTAGGGTTAGAGGAATTGCCATGCTTAGAACTATAACCTTGCTGCTGGTTGTCGTATCCTGCACCAGGGTTCTGCTGCGGCTGACTGTAACCGGATCCTGCATTATAGCCACCATAGCCGTATTGGCCATAACCCTGACCTTGACTGTAGGCTTGTGCCTGGCCGTAAGACCCATAGCCATACCCAGAAGCATCTGCGGGAGCACCAGCATGTGCGGGCTGTTGTTGTGAAGGCGGCTGCTGCTGCTGGTTGTAGTAATCATAGCTAGCTCCCTGTGAGCCTTGCTGATTTTGGGTACCAGTTGATTGGTCCCAGCCGGCGCCATATCCACCAGAGGTGGATTGCGGTGGATAACCGGAGTAAGCAGACTGATTTGTGTTGTACTGAGGTGGTGCGCCAGGGTAAGCACCGGGTTGGGGGTAGCTGTAACCAGGTTGCTGCATTGGTGGGCCAGGCTGCCCCCAGTTAGAAGGAGGACGAGTTTCATAACCTTGCTGAGGATATCCTCCAGACATTGATGAATTTCTATTACGGTTCTGCACAATTTGTAATCACGGATGAACCAAGAACACTGATTGCACACATTATGGCAAAGGCGTCGTTTCATTTCAGTGAATCAACTAAACACATAGCAGGCATAAGTAAAGGACATGTAGGAGCTGAGAAAGAAATGCAGAGTATTCCTGAACATTCTAATAGCCCTCATAATCAAGCACAATATACATAGTACAGAGGCATGAAGACAAAGATAATGTCAACATACCGTTCTGGTCGGGCTGTACTATTGAATTAGTCCCGCAGAAGCCCATCCTCTCCGTATTCGAAGTGAAAAGGCACAAAGAAAATTGCAAATAGTACACAAACTATAACAAGACAAAAAGGTCCACTGCAAGAGGCGATATGCATAGCAAGGTACCGGGAACTACTAGTTCACAAGATCACAAAAAATAAAAGAAAGAAATCTATGTCCGCCAACATAAGATTCAGATTCCTGATGAGGCAAATATAGATAAAAGTGCAATATATCGAATTAATTTTGAAAGGTGAAGAGGTTTAGATTTCTTCACTTAATAAGCATTACCAACAAATGACCATATGGGGGAGTTAACACGATTAAATCATTAAGCCATGAAAAATATTTTAGGTGTGACATTAAGTTAACAGATCCTCAATCCTATAAAAAATGACTCATTTAAGACCTGCATAATAGAAAATCTAAAACGCAAGAAAGAAAACCAAGATGTTATGTCAGGAATCAAGCTATGAACAAGATGAATTGGAAATCACCAAAATATTGGGTGAGACTATAAACAAGATGAACAGGAAACCACCAAAATATCTGAGGAGAATTTGCTAAATATGTATGGAGTAAAAATATACAGGTTAAAGTAATAGCTATCATCATAGCATGAAGAGACCAATATACTAAGGAGCTTACTGCAAATAGATATTATGTCTAAAATAGAGACCAAAGATTTTGTTTTCCCATGGATATAAGAGTGACAAAGGGTAAGCTCCGTTATCCCAGGATCATTATCACAGTAGTATCGGAAGAAATGTGCAAGCTTCTATTTTCACAATGATATGATCAGGTACACAAAAAGAAGAATTTGCAACTTACAAAATCTAACGGGAAAATGATGAACAAAGAGAATAAGGAGGTAGAGAGTATTAAGAATATTTCAATTAGATTAAAGACAACATAAAGTCACAATAGTTTTCTGTGAGGAAAAAGAAATGTTTGATAAATGAAACAGCATCAACATATGATACAAAATGATGGGTAATAAAGAGTATACATCCAAAAAAATTTAATTCAAAGCTGTTTGGACAAAACAAATATGTTGCCAAATCTATACAGCTCATCATCATGTTGAATGTGAAAAAGAGAATGTGACCTTCCCAATTTTCCAAAACATACAAAAATATGTAAAATAGCCTAGAGAGAGTATAAGACACTGAAGTTCAAGAACCATTACCATGCATATGGGGTAGGCAAGGAAAAAAAGGTGTGTAACAGAGCATACCAAAAGAGATCAAATAAAGCACGAACATAGTACTAACAATAACATAATGAACCAGCAGACAGGAAATTTCACCATATAAAAAGATAAATCCACTTCGAGAAATAAATAAATAAGAGATCATTAAATCAAGGTTTGTACATGCGTTAGTTAACATGCTGCAAAATTCACAATGCTCAGACAGACCTATTACTTAACAGTAGGGTCATAAAAGTAACGCAGCAAGATTTAAGTAGGTGCGGTAAACAAATAGATTTAAAAGGTTCTACTTATTTGCAGGCAATATAAGCAGTACACTAGCAGCTAAGAAAAAGGTGCAACCATTGAACAAACCTCACTGATGACTTCATCTACAATCTGTCTAGCAGCCTCAATCTGTTCACTAGTTCCATCAATTTGTACAGTCCTCTCTTGTGATGTGTCACCAGGTGGCAAGTGCAGAGGTATGACCTAAAATGTTTGGGAAAAAAGTGTTTCTATCATGACACTGCAACATATTTCACATGATAGAGCAACCTATCCTGATCTATAAAAACAGGATAGAGTGAGTAATATCTAAAGGAAACCCAACCTGAATACGAGCGCCAGTCCTTGCTTGCATACCTTTAATGGTTTCACCTCCTTTACCAATAACAAGTCCCACCTGAAAATTGGGATCAAGTAAATACAAACTAGTATATATATACAACTAAATATCCAACAAAAAACAACACAAAATTTACCTTGTTGTTGGGGACCTTCATCACAAACTGCTCAGCTCCATATGATTGTCCACCCATACGCCGAGAAGCTGACCCAGGGCCACCTGCCTCAGCCTGTACCATTTATATAGTAGTGAATATAATAAACTGAACACACAGGGACGTGCTTCTGTGTACTTCTAAACAAATTTAAACAAAAAAGAATGGTGACATAATTTGGTTACATGAAGTCAATTCAATCAACTAGCACTTATTTATTTTAATATAAACACTACCTCAGAAAGAACGTCTTGTATAAGCTGCTCAGCCTTGGCTATTTGATCAGGCGTACCCATAAGATCAACCCCTCTAGTAGTAGAACTAGGGTCTGCATCCACATCTCTAGTGACCTGAATCTTAGCTCCAGACTGAAGCTGTAGGTATTTGATAGTCTCCCCACCTTTGCCAATAATAACACCCACCCTCCCATTTGGTATCTCAATCCTCCTGCTTGGACCAGGATAACCTGAGGATTGAACTTGTGGTGGACCACCAATACTGTAACCAGAAGGCTTCGGAATACCTGCATCCGAACAGAGTTTACAACAGGCCCATAAAACTTCAATTCCTTACACATATACACATCACAAACTGGGAACAAATAGGAAGCTAACCAACATAACATTAAACTCATACAAACAGACAATCGATTCCAACCAAATCATTCCACGATTCCGTTCTAAGAAGGTGAGATATGACAGGTGCATATCATTTATAGTCACCGTTTCTTTAGTATTCAACCACATATTCTTCTAAAACATACAAGTAACCATCATAAGATATAAAAAATGCAATAACATACGTCATAAGAAACACGGGACGAGAGGTATACACAGACTGAATAAATCTTCAACTGAACGGCGAATTAAGCATCAAAAGCACGCAAACAGACAACACACGTGATAGGAATTTCCGCTCGAAAAAGCTAAAACCCCCAAAAGTGAGCTTACTGTAATCACTCGAATCGAATCCTCGACCACCGTTCCCCACATTCTCAACTCTCGCTCTCTTCGTCGGATCTGCGTTGTTCAGAAGCCTCGCGGCGATCTCCTGCGCCTTCTGCTTCGCCAGCTCGATCTCGCTTATTGGAGGAGGGACGCTGTTGAAAGAAGGCGGAGGCGCCGCCGAGTCCGGCGTAGACGAGAATCCAGTCGCCCTACGAGTGACCGGAGACGGCGATTCGTCGTACTTCCGCTTGTTGGATTCGCCGCTGTACAACGCATCGTCCGCCATTTTTGCAGCGGAGAATTGGAGAAGTAGCAAAAACCCTTGAATGAGAGCGGAAAGGGAATATAATAAATAATTGTGTGAAAATAAGCTATTTATAGTCGGGATATTTCTGCTGGGGTTGAAATTTGTATGATGGAAATAATGGACCCGAATCTTAACTTAGCATTATTTACGTTTTCGCCCCAGATTTTTTTCTATTGTAGAGTTTCAATCTGATTCTATGAACAAAGTAATACTCCCTCCGTCCCGGATCATTAGTCTGGTTTGAGTTCGGCACAGATATCAATACGAATGTAATAAGGGATTCTAATGGTACAATTAATAAAAGTGATTAACACTTAATCAAAAAAAAATTTTGAAATTTGAAAGCTCGTAGAACCTCCCTCGTCAACCTCCAAAAGGCTCGAAAATCCTCCTCGTCTTCATTCACCATCGGCTCATCCTGTGGACCGCTCAGAGCAAACCCACCGTAGAAACCCTCATCCAACGAGTCGGGATTTGAGTTGTCGGCCCCTAACGCGTCCTCCGTCCCAGCGGCATCGACGTCGCTCGAATCTGTGAAAGATGGCAACGGGAGGTACAAATCGGCGGTAGAAATAGGAGACAGAGACGACGGCGAGAGCGGCGCGTCTGATTTTTCCCCGCGGACAACGTCGTCACCAGCTACGGTGACAGAGGACGGCGATAGAGGCGCGGCAGATTTTACAGGAAGAGTTAGGGTTTTCGTCATTGCGAGGAGAAGAGGAGAGTGGTGAGAACGAGGAGAGCAGAGGGTGGGGAGAACGGAGGTAGGGAGAGCGGCGCACGGCGCTGCCGTGGAGAGATTCAGTCGGGGAAGGGTTTTCTTCGAAGATGAGAGAAAAGATCGGAGATTCACTGTGCGATTTTAGGGTTAGGGGAGATCGGAGGGTGGTGAGAACGGAGGTGGGGGGAGAACGGCGGTGGAGAGAACGGAGGTGGGGAGTTTGAGATCGGAGATGTGAAATTGTCAAAGAGAGAATCGAAGAGGAGAGAGGAGTGAGTGATGCGGCGCACACAGTAGTGTGAGGACTGTGTGTGCCGTTTTAGGGTTGGGGAGGGTAGGTTAGGTTTTTAATTTTATTTTGTTAATTAAATTAATTAATTAAGAAATCATTATTTTTTGTTAATTAAGAGATTAAGATACCCTAATTTTTTCTATTTTGGGAAAACAGGACTAATGTTTGGGACAGACAAAAAAGGAAAACGGGACTAATGATCCGGGACGGAGGGAGTATATATTAACTATAAATGAATTTTAATTACGGGTTAATCGTATCAATAATTGAAATTAAAAAATAGTTAATAAAAAATAAATATAATTTTGTTGATGGTAGATTCAACAATAAATTTATTTATTTTATGGAATTAGTGCTCTAGAATTGGTTATCATGTGTGTCGATAGTTGAAGTTGAGTGAAAAGTGAAGAAGAAATGAACACAAGGATTTACAAGATTCGACACAATAGTATGCCTACGTCCTTGGAGGGAAGAGGGAGAGAATATTCTCATTAAGAAGATGAAAATGTAGGGATTACATGGTATTTTTGTGTATCTTAAAAAGAGTAAAAGAAGTAATCGAAAGAAGTTAGATTATTGATCATCTTCTTCTCTTGTTCCCTATTTGATTTCAACTCAGTTTTATCCGGTATGTCCCAAGGAGTTTTCCCGTGAGGAGTAGAATCCTCGGGGATGAGTGCTTGAGAGTTAGAAACCTGTTGAGGTTGAAATCGAATTTGCTCGTACCTTTCGAGTGGGAGAGTTTGTGATGATGCGCGGAGTCGCCATTAAGGAGATTCTTCCTTAGTACGGAGCATGATCTCAACTCTATTGAAGAGTAGAGTAATAGAATTCTATTGTAGGAAGATTGTAGTAGATGATAATAATTTTTGCCCGTGGAAAGATTGTAGTAAGCTTGCTTTGTAAAGGTTTAACCCTAGAGGCTGCTATTTATTCCAACTATTCGAGATAGAGTGGATAAATAAGTTCTTTATAAAGAGGCATATGATATTGATCCAACTCCTATGGAGAAGTGGATAATTATATGCTTCGTGAGGGGGAGGCTTTAAGAAGCAATGTCGGATGTCACAATTGGGCTCAGCCCCCTAGTCGGATTAATTTTGATTTTTTTAGTATCTTAATCCAATATTTTATGAAATAACCCATCGTAAAGAAGAAAAAATGATGAAAAAAAAGGATATGGAAAGATTGAAATTAATGTGGAGGCTAAAAAGCAACTTGAGCCCCCTGCAAAAGTTTTATCGATCCGTCATTGACTAGAGACAACGCGTCTACAAATGGTTGTGGTCGTGTCCAACTCTACATTTAAAAAAATCTAAATTTTGGAGATTACAAACGACCAGCAACCACAACAATTACACGGATCCACATTCATTTTTTTTATTTATACTACCAGCAACCACAATAAATGCACGGATCCCATTTTCATTTCTTTATAATGGACTAATGGAATTGTGACATTTTTCTCCATTCTATTGGTCGATTAATTTTGTATAAATATATTACTAAAACCATGCATAATCTATTATCTACAAAATTTAGATTTTCAGCATTTATTATTGTTTATTTTTGGAGATTTTGCTTCAAATTATTTTTTTTTAGTATGGAAGTTGTTGATCATGTTTCTTTTGGTAATGTTTATTCAGTTGATCACGTTTCTTCCGATAATTTTTGTATTCTTTCTACCTTTCTTCCGGTGATTTTTTCTTCAATCCACAATGTTTTTCAATTGAATATGTTTTTCATGGTAATCTTTATATTTTTTAATTTTATTTATTCTTTTCTTGAGTATTTTTTTGTAGTGAGTTGCACTATTATTCTAATCGAGCTATTCTTTGATTCAAGAATTGTCTTTGTTTGAGATTACAGTTGAGGCGTTTCTTCAAAGCTGGATATAAATTTTTTCTGGTAGTTTCCTAAAATCATGCGTAATCTAATATTTACAAGATTTAGATTTTCAACATTTATTTATTGTTTCTTTCTTTATTGTTTCTTTCTGGAAATAATCAATCTCAATCATCCATCAAAAGCACAATCTAAAGCAATTTGACATGTATCATTCATCACAAAAGTAATAAATCACATTCATTAATCAAAAGCATAATTCATGTCAATTTGATATCTGTTGATCTAAAATCAGAGGGTTAAACACGAAGCGGGAAAATATTACTCAGTTCTAGTTATCAAAACTTGTTAAAACCAGTTAAATCTTTACTTAGCCAATTTCATAAAATATACATCAACAACTTAGCAAGTTGTTGGGCTTTAAATCAAATGCAGGAAATAACAAAGAAGATAAAGACACAAATATTTTATAGTGATTCGTAGCCAAATGTCTTATGTCCACTCTTCAACCTCATTAGTTGGAATACACTATAACTAGTTACTAGGTGATGTAACACGATCTGTCGTTGCCACATGTAACTCTTTTGTCCACTGGATGTATGCTTACTTGCATAGTCCACCTGGAACTCATTCGCTTAGCTTGATGTGCGAACATGTCGCTCAGCCACCAACTGGAATGGTTGGATAGGAGTCTCGTGGATAAGAAACATGGTAAGTTACGAGTGCTTGAAAGTTGTTGAAAGCTTGAGAATGTTCGTATCTTCATAGAGATGGATTCACAATTTCTGTAACATTCTCTCTATGTCCCTTCTCCTCTATTTATAGGCGCAAACCTTGAGATATTCGAGATGTAGTCGTTTGATAGAAATCCAAACCAACCAATGGGATGTTCTGATAGTACCTTGCTTAATGCGTTGCAGTACCGTACGGAGTAATGTGGTTGGTAGACTTTTCTACTATGTGTTAGAACGATTCTTTTCCCAATCTTAGGAATCCAAATTGATAGATTTCTAAGTCACTTGGTCTTTTGTCTCACTTAATATATTGCAGACTTGTAGATTCCTCTGTATTTAAGTCAGGTCCTTAAAAGCTAACAGCTAACATATTCTCTTTGTCTCTTTGGAGTTTGGTCTCTTAATTTTCTTCGCATTGGCTCTAGGAAACTAATTGCTGATCTTTGTTGTTGGAAACTAGCTAGTTCCGAATTTTTCATCGAGATCTTCTGTAGCTAGTAACTTGCTAGTTCCTAGGCTCTTCAGTAATATCATTGTCGCTAGCTTAGAGATCCGAACTTGTGAGATAGCAAGTTCTTATTACAACTTGATAAACATATACAAGCTTACAAGTTCTGAGCTATTTTCACATTTAGAGACCTGTTAGTTCTATACGTTGTAATTGACAACTTGTTAGTTTGAAACATGAAAACATAATCAAAAAGGAGAATTACAATGTGATTCTTAACAAGTTCCCCCTTTTGATGTTGTCAAAACCAACTTAGAAACTGGCTAATGGTATACAAAATATTATAAGTATCAACAACTCTTTTAGCACAATCTGTCCTTTAAAAAAAAATTCCCCCTCAACATAATGAGGTAATAAGTTAAGATATTTCTCGTTTTAAGTTCCAGGGTGAGGGAGAAATTTAGAAAAAAATAGAGAAATTTTCATCAGAACATGCTAGTTTCCAGAATCTGGCATCCTATTGTTCAGACATTTTCGGTGAAGTGTGCATCTTGTGAGGGCAACTATTTGTTAGTTGACTTTGCTATCAATTCTCAGAGTAGCTCTTCATTGAATCAGTTACTAAGCTCATAATGCGTCTAGGGGTGAGCAATAGTCGGTTCGGTCTGAAAACTGAACCGAAACTGCCAAACCGAATTTTGGTTAAAATCTAAACCAAACCAAATTGAACCGCTCAATGTATAAAAAATGAACCAAATCATCGATTTTGAACAAATCGAACCACCGATTTTTGTTTCAATTATAACCAAAATTTCCGGCACAATTTCATAAAATACTTAAATTAAAGCATATATTTTAATGTTCCAACATATATAAACTTGAAAAATAATCTAAATGTACCAAAATCTAAAAATTCAAATCCACAAGTTCAACATAAATCTAAGTTCAAATTCACAAATTCATAATCGAACTAAATTCAACCGAATTGAATTGCCAGTTAAAATTGAACCGAACTACCATGATTTAAGCTAAAACCGAACTTAACTGAATTTTGACAGTTTCAAAAATTCAGACCGAATCGAACCTAAACTGTCAGTTTATGGTTTGGTTCGATTTTGCTCACCCCTACACGCATTTGTTTCCCCCAAAGATCTGGTTGAATTAGTCTTTTAATTTAGCAATTTTTAAGCTATGACAACTCAATTAGTCTATACAAGGTTACATATGTGAAATTACTCTAACTATGTCAAAGTGAACTGACTGATTTTTAAATTGGTTTGACACACCAAAACAAACATATGGGTAACTATGTCAACAAAGTGAATAGGGAGATACAATTTGTCAGTTCGTAGGCGAAACTGACATCCCCCCTAAACCTTTGGCCCCTAAAAGTGAAATCTTCCCCCTGAACGAGTTAATTGAATAGGAAGATATTATTCGATTAAACTGTAATAATCCAGTGAAATTTTATCTTTAAGAGCAGAATATAATATCCTCATAGATACAAGAGATTTGATATTCTACATCAAATTATTCTCTTCTTTGAGCTTTCACATCCATCGCTATTTATGTATCTTCTCGGCATTCTAATGAACCTTGAAGGAAAGAAATCACAATCTCCTGAGTCTCTTCTCATTACTTCCCTTTAGTTTATTTCCACATACGAGACACCCACTAACATCGACCTCCTCCTATCTCCCTCCCACCACCAATGTTGACCCTGACCCTCACTCTTCCGATGGAAACGCCTCCAACACCCCCTCTCTATCTCCCCTAAGCCCAATTTCTACATCAACAAAAAAGAAATATGCTTGAAAGGAGAAGGTATTACTACCTTTGAAGGTTAGAAGACAATTGCTTGTTTGGTGAATTAAGAGGATAAATGAACATCTATTTATAGGGGAACAAAGTGGAGTTCAACGGACTACAAGTTTTAGATAATAATTGTTGCCTATTGATGAAATGATAAATTATGGAAGTGTGGTGATTTGAAGAGTTGTGGAGAATGAATGTTTCATACGTTGAGGAAAATCATGGTGTTGTCCGTCTCTTATGAAAGAGATCTACGCAAGCTACACTCGTAGACGTTTACGCAAAACTCTCCCACTATTCACATGATTTAAATTATTTGTCTAGAAATCCCAACAACTGCAACCCATGCACCTCCGAGAATTAGCAAGCTACACTCGTAGACGTTTACTGAAGCGAGAGATGCACTTACAGCCTAGGACCGCATTGTGGAGGTCTGTTGATTTTTTTTATAAAAAAAATTTCGCTTAGTATTTTTTATTCAAAAGGTTTCTTAAATGCGCACACAGATAATTTAATTACCATTATATTTCCCAAAATTTTGCATGTAATTAAACAAGCTCAAAAATTCCCAAAATATAATCCAACAAGAAATTAATCACATAAGCATGCTTGTAAAGCTGTAAATAATAAAAGCAGTAAATCATGTTTTCCCTATTATCTACTCATGCTTATTGCGTTAAGACAAACAAAAATTCCTCGTGCCCCCACAAGAATAATAAAAGGAAATAAATCATATCTATTACATAATTGGAAAATTAAATCTTCTTGGATAACTCCAAATCTTTAGGGCCTTGAAATCTTCAACCACCAAATCTTTTGGCATCTAAGGTTTTGTGATTTGAAAATTGACCCCACAACTTAACTGCAAACCCTAGGGTTTACTTCGAATTGGGCTAACGGCCAAAACATGAACCACCACCGCAGGGACACCAGCCGCCGACGAAAGCCGCCGCCCGCAACCCCTGCGCGCGCCGCGGCCCACCGCCGTTGTCCGCTGCCCGCCGCGCCACTGCTTGCCCGCGGTCGCACGCGCGCGCAGGCCGAGCCTGCTGCGGCACTGCCGCCATCGCCTGTCTGCCGCCTGCCGCCGCCATGCGCATCGCCCTCATCTCGACGGTCTTCGTCTTGTTCTTCGTCCCGTCCAATTTACAGATTTGAAAATAAAATTACATAGACTAATCTATTACAATTTTTCCTATCAAATCTAATCACGAATTTTCTCGTGATTTTACAAAACAGATTTAATCCAAACACGGATAAATCAAAACGGGTTGCCACAAGGAACAAAAACCATTCACGATATAAAAATTCATACATACATAATGAATAAATCATATTCAACAGAGCCATGAACCAGGAACCTGGCTCTGATACCAATTGTAGGGATTTTCCGTGAACCGAATCACCAAATCCAAATAAGCAGGACCAAAACATGGATGTTGAATACGACGAACAATTCATAAACCATAGCATGCTCCTATGAATTTAATGCGTGAATATGAGGAATTACCGTTATTCCGTAGAGTCTGATCCGATCTTTCGCGTTTGAATATCTAACTTTAATTCAACCACACGATTCAATTAAATCTGCGGAAATAGAAAGGAAGAAATCATGTTCTCCAGATCAGAGCTTCAGATCTGTATCCCAATGCTGCTCAGATCTGCTACTGGTGAGGATTCCACATATCTGTAAAGCGTAGACCGGAGTCGAAATCCTTCTCCTCCCCTTCTACACTGGCGCCGCCCAACTCTCTCTCCCTAGGGTTTCAACTGATTTGAATTATGATCAAGGTGGCTAGGGTTTCAGAGAGAGAGAGAGAGAGGTCTATTTATAGACCTGGGTTTTATCCCTAATGGGCTACTGAGCCTTTTTCAGCATATATAATTGGGTCAGATATGGGACCTAATGCAAATAATAAAGTGGGCATATGAATTAATTAATTCTCATGTCCACAACCCATGACACAATTAATTAATTAATATTAATTCTTTTTCACCACAGAATTAATACTGACCTACCCCTTTATTACCACGTTGTGAGAACGGACTGCATTTACTTGAGAATCCCCATATTTAAGGTTACCAGACATTAATTAATTAATCGGAGCTTCTGACAAGCTCTACCTATAATTAATTATATAATATCTTATTTTCCTGAGTAGTACCACTCAAACCTTATCACTCGTGCCTGAACTTAATCAGCCTGCAGGACTTTAGCACGACGAACATTCTTGAGCTCCTCAGGGAATGTCCCCATCCTATTACTCGAATATGGTTACCTAATCCCAGTCTCAGGTCGTACTACAAGAACTACTGCTACCCAAGATGCGGATATACGAGCACGTTACTCAGGCTCTCCACCATGGCAAATCAAAGCAACAGTCAACCCGTGCATACCCCTAAACCTTCGTTAGGGTTTGGACTCAATCAAGAACGAGATCTTGTATTTACTGATGTCAGACAGACAAATACATCTCAATGTGGTCCTATCAATACGCCACCCTTGCGTACCAGCATATCAAGTAACCAAGACAAATTACTTCTTCCGACTATGTTGCAGCCATCCGGACAGACGTATCCTCAATATTGTCTCGGCTGTGATAATATTTGTGTCTCACTAGGTAAAGTGATCATACTGTCTTCTGCGATCTACAACACGCCGTATGATCGTCCCAATCGGTGAGATAGTAGGATACCGTTGTTACGTCCATGCAAGTTTGTTTAAAAGATAGGAGAAAAGTCACTCATTGTAATAAATGATTTCAGTATACAAAACCCAACAATAACTATATGTTGATCGGCATGTGTCAACGCAATGCACCGAATCAGCGTCGGAATAGCCAAGTAATCAGGAGGGCTTGACTGAAAGGATAAACCAAAGGTGATAGTTCCCTTGGCGTATCGGAGGGTACGTTTTATTGCTTGGAAGTGATCATTAGTCGATCGTTTTTAGAATTGACTAGCCGTATTTACCGCATAGGCAATGTTTGGCCGGGTTATGGTGAGGTATTGTAGTGCCCTGACTAAGGAGCGATAGAGTGTCGAATCTTGGAAATCGGTACTTGTAGCGATAAACGAATCACCCGGCACGAGAGGGGTCGCAATTGGCGTATAGTCCATCATTTGAGCGCGATAGAGGATATCACGCGCGTATTTTGTTTGACTAAGAAAGAGTCCTGTAGAGGTGTATGATACTTCCAAACCGAGAAAATAACCGAGCTTGCCAAAATCTTTTGTGGAGAATTCTGTACTTAGACGGGCTAAAATAGCTGAAATTGCTGAGGAGTTGCTCCCTGTAATGATAATGTCATCCATGTAAACAAGGAGATAGATGATCGTAGTGTTGCACAGCAATATAAATAGTGAAGTGTCGGCCGAGCTGCATTTAAAACCAAGATGAAGAAGAAAGCCGCGAAATCTATTGTACCAAGCTAGTGGAGCTTATCGTAAGCCGTAGAGTGCTTTCTTCAAGCAACAAACATGATCGGGGTATTTAGGGTCGATGAACCCCGGTGGTTGCTCCATATAAACCGTGGTGGTGAGGAATCCGTTTAGAAAAGCATTTTTCACATCTAATTGGTGAAAAGACCAGGAATGCATGACAACTAATTATAATATGATGCGTATCTTGGCTGCCTTGACAATAGGGCTAAATGTATGCGTGAAATCGAAACCAGGATGTTGGCTGAAACCCTAAGCTACCAAGCGAGCTTTGTAGCGATCGATCGAGCCATCAATGCATAGTTTGGTCCGGTAAACCCATTTTGAACCAAAGACATTGGACTCGGTAGGACGCGGAACAAGAATCCACATTTTTTATCACGCAAGGCTTGCATTTCTTCATTAATTTCTTGGACCCAATGAGGGTGTTTTAGTGCCGATTTGATGCCACGAGGTTCAGTGGTGGCAGCAAGGGCGGAATGTAGGGTATGTAAGTGAAGCAGAGCTAAGTCGATAGGGTAGCGAGGTTTTAAAATACCGGACTTGGCGCGGGTTTGCATGGGATGCGATGCTATAGGAATGTTTGGTGGGTTACAATTTTCTGGAGGTGCAGGCACTGGGGGATTGTTAGGTGCGAGGGGATTTTCCAGCTGGGTTTGCGGAGAAATGAGCTCGGTCATAGAGGGCTGAACGTCAGAATCACAGACATGGCATGGAGTTATAGTAGCAGCTGGTTCATGATTCTGACGTCGTGCGATAACATCCTCTGAAGGAGTATGGACATGTGCGTCAACAAAAGTGGAAATACGAAGAGTATGGACGGAGACGTGAGTAGACGTCTTTTTATATGGAAAACACGACTCATCGAGCCAAACATGGCGAGACAAATAAACACGCGAGGTAGTGGGATCCAAGCAACAAAATCCTAGGGTTGTAGCCAATAAAGATGCACAACAAACTGTGTGGTTCGAACTTATGTTTGACGTAGTCTCTGAGACATAGATAAACACGACAGCCAAAGGTGTAAAAGGAAGTGTAGGAAGGCGGGTGCGCGAACAATACTTCATAGGGTGACATGTCTGCGAGAGGAGCACACAGAAGACGATTAATGATGTAAGTTGTCGTGCTAAAAGCTTCAATCCAAAAGGACATAGGGACGGACGAATAGTACAATAAAGTGAGACCCATTTTCGTGATGTGGCGATGTTTTCGTTCAGCACAACCGTTCTGCGCAGGGGTGTATGGGCACGACATTAAGTGATGAATTCCACACTGAGCAAAGTGAGATTGTAGGCGTTTGTTTGTGAATTTTGATCCGCCGTTGCTTTGGAATTTTCAAAATTTTGACGAAAACTGAGTCTCAACAAAGGCTAGAAATTTGAGGAATGTATCAACAAAGTCCGATTTTGCTTTAAGGGAATAAAACCAAGTGAATCTCGAATGATCATCAATAAAGACCACATAATAAAGAAACCTAGAGACGGAAGATACGGGTGCAGGACCCCACAAGTCGCAATGTATTAGTTATAAGACATGAGCAACACGTGAGGAGGAATTATTTAATGGTATCCAAGAACTTTTGGATAATTGACAAGAAGCACATAGATTAGGCGAAGGCAAAATAGACGTAAGGGAAAGTAAACCACATTTATTAAGTAGGGAAATAACAGAGTGCGGCACATGGCCGAGGCGAGAATGCCATAAATCAAATGCGCCAAGAGTCTTGTTTACTACAATTAAAAGCAGAAAAAACTAAAGTTGAGGAATCCAACAAATATAAGCCGCAATCAAGTTGTCCCGTTGCGAGGAGCGCGCCTGTTTCCCGATGATGAATGCGACACTGAGATGCAGTAAATGTAATGTCAACGGGGTGATCACATAATAACTTGCTCACCGATAAGAGAATTTTTGTAAATCCAGGGACAACAAGAACGTTAGTAAGTTGTAGAAGCCGAGATAGAGAGATAGAACCAGTGTGAGATATGGGCATAGTCGCACCGTTGCCAACAATGACGTGATCATCGTCGATATAAACCGTGGAGTTATCCAGGATAGATGCATCGGATGTAATGTGGGCAGTAGCACCTGTGTCCAAAAACAAATCAGAAGAGTTAGTTGGAGACAAAGAGCAGCCGGAAGAGAAAGCCTCAACGAGATTGGCCGTAGGCGGAGGGCGTTGAGAGCGGTCGTAGTTACGATCAAATCGATGTGGGCAGTCGGAAGCATCATGATCATTAGCACGACAAAAATCGCACCAAGGAGGACGACGACCACATTTTTGTTTACCACGACCACGAGAAGAAGAGGATGCCCAACGACCTTGTTTGCTGGAGGAAGAGCTTTTTCCCCGATTTGAGGCAGTAAATGCAACATGTTGCGAGGGAGGATCGTCGATCGTCTTTTGGAATAATTCGTGACTTTGAGCACGAGAAAGAAGCGTAGGAAAATCAGGGAGAGGGTCTTGGACCAGCTGCGCCGTGGTAAAGGCTAAAAATAAAGATTCAAGACCGCGAAGAAACCAGTGGGATTTGTCCGACTCATCTAGTGTGCGCCCAATGGCTGAGAGCTGGTCGCAGAGGGACTTGAATTTGCTGTCATACTCGGCAACAGAGAGAGATCCTCGTTTGAGAGATAATAAGTCATCTTTGAGACTTATTTCCCGCGCCTTGGAGCCATGGTTGTACGCATGAGCGAGCGCCTGCTAAACGTCTTTTGAAGTCTTGCAGCCGATTATTATAGCCATGGATTCTTTGGTAAGAGTAGATATGAGGAAGAGTTTGATGAGTTGATGCGTGCGGACCACGTAACATACGCAGGGTTTGACGTCCGAAAGCCATCGGTAGAGAGTATTTCGGCCAGAGGTGATGGCGAGGATCCGTCGAGGAAGGGCATGAACTTCTGCGTAACGAGCAGTGTCTCTAGCTGGGTGTGCCAGAGTAAGAAATTTGTAGAGTTTAATTTGATGGTGATCATATGGATCATAGTAGAAAGGGGAAGGGAAGGAAGCTCCATCTCGGCCATGAAAAAAAAAACGTCGGAGAGAAACGAAAGAAGGGTTTCTAGTCTAAGGTTTGGCTTGATACCATGTTAATGTAAAAAAAAATCGTTCTCTGGTTTAATAATGATCTCAAAGTGAGATATAAATAGGTACAACATGTGCATGAACAAGGAAAATATATAACAAGGATATATATCTTCTAACTATCATAACAAATATATATATATATATATATATCTATCAAGTCTATCTATATCTCCTGATCTATCTTGAGGATAAGTTTGATTATCGTTGACAACTTCCCCATAGTTAGATTGAAGAAGACAATAAAATTTGGGCCAAATAATTAAATTAGGGAATTAATAGTTGGGCTAAACAGGAAAATAGTTATTGGGCTACACAGATTGGATAAAAAAAATAATATTTGGGCTGCTAAATAATTTGTGGCTAGAACAAAAAAATAAAATATATATATTGGGCTCATAAACATAATTTGATCCAAACAAATATCTACGTTTAATTTTAAATCATAGATAATATAAATAATAATAATAAAAAAGATTCAATCACAACTTATAAGGAATGTAACTTAAAAATATCAAAGTCGAATATCTCCCATTACAGTGTGATTCTGGGATAAACTAAGCGAAGCTAGTCAACATGTAATGATTCGTTGCCGGAACGGGAAGTGAAAGCAAGTGCAAAGAAACACAAATAAATAGTGGCTCCTGCAAGACTTTTATTAATATACGAATGCAATCTTGAATCAACCGAGCCTACACAGAACAAGAGGGATTCTGAGGCTATACATGAATTAAACTGTATAGATGAGGAGAGCTTAAATAATTTCATAGGTGCTACTCATACTAACATGGTGCATCATCTTTTCTGAAATTTATTATAAGAAAACTTTGAATTAAGGAAAGGATTAGTGTTAATTTGTGGGCTCAGCTGTCAGTCTAAAAACTGGTCCAGACCATTGGTAATAACGTGGCTGACCTCAGTGAGGTTGTTCGAGCCCTCGTGCAGGAGCGTCACAAGAAGTATATATAGTGTAGTTGGGTGGTCATAGAAAAAGCATTGCAAAATTATTATTATGGTTAGGATGAGTGATAATTAATGATATGGAAGAGAGAAAAAATAATTAAAAAATTCAGTGATTGGATCAATTACTGCATAGTCTTACTTGTGTATTGTAGAACATTTTTTTCACATGAGTCTCTTACTGAGTTAAACTTAATTATAAATTGTGGTTGAACACCCTCTTTCCTTAAGCTAGTTTTTGGGGACGAGTTTTACTCAAGCCCATTTATCATGGTATCAAAGCCAGGTTGATTGGCTTGATCATTTTATCGTAAGTGATGTTGGAAGAAGAGTACAGTGTACGTGAAGACAAATATTAAAACCTTATCCCACATCATTTTATTATTGAGATGAATTTACGTATAGATTATGATTAGACAACCGATCTCCTTGAACTAGCTTTTAGGAATGAGTTCTACCAAACTCGTTTATATGCAATTTTTCCTATATTTTTTTTTAACATATTAACTTAATTTGTGAATTTTTTTAAAAATAAAACGTTTAATCTGCACGATAAATGGTGCACCGCCTGAAAGCAAATGGACGAAATTACCCCTCGCATCTAAAAAACATAAACCCCCGGCTCTCGCATACGTCTCTCTGTACAAATTCGAACCAAGAAAAAAAAAAAAAAGAAGAAGAAGGGAACAATGGCTCAGCTAGCCCGAAATGCAGCTCGTGTGCTCCCCAGAACGGCGCCGTTTAACCAGCGCGCCGCCCTCGCGTCGATCCACACCACCCTCCCTTCCCTCGCCGCCGCTTCCTCCTCCACGCCCACGCCTTACTCCTCTTCCCCTCCCCCTTCGGCTTCCTCCCCCGTCGGAATGTCCAAGGCGGCGGAGTTTGTGATCTCGAAGGTCGACGATCTCATGAACTATGTCCGCCGCGGATCCATCTGGCCGATGACGTTTGGATTGGCCTGCTGCGCCGTGGAGATGATGCACACCGGCGCCGCGCGCTACGATTTGGATCGGTTCGGGATAATTTTCCGGCCGAGTCCGCGGCAGTCTGATTGCATGATTGTCGCAGGAACTCTCACGAATAAGATGGCGCCTGCCCTCCGCAAGTAATATTTCTTTTATTCTATGGATTCACCCAATTTAATTGGCAAAATCATTTGATATATTCATACATATGCCGGTGTGGCTGATTTGCTTCTTCCCCTTGAATTGTGATATGTGAGGGTGAATAGAATTAGTGGTTTTATGTGGCAGCACCTTTTACCCTTTGTGAGTTTGTTGAGACAATTACCCCAAAATGCCTCTTAGCTTACCGAGTTTGGATTTTACGATTATGAATTAGAATAGTAATATGGTTGATTTCGAGGATGTGTGAGCGACACGAAGTTCCAGGAGATTAGTGATGTAGAGTTATAAGTTGAACGAAACATTATCTTACTACCGCTCTTGGTCCAAGAAAATTGGAAAGCGTCCAATTTAGCTGTTGATCAATCAAATAAAATCGTTAACTCTATAGTTATCGCAACTCTGTAACTATCATTAGGCATTTAGTTGTTGTTTTCCCAGGTGTATGCATGCTGCAACTATGAGATAGCTATTTGGTAAATTAATCCTTCTCAATGTGTGTGTGTGGGGGGGGGGGGGGGGCGTTGATGCCCCTGCCATATCTCTAAAAGCAAGGTTTTCAAAATAATGGATCACTAGCAAGCATGTAATAAGTAGCTGAACTTTTGCGCGATATTGGGATATGTTCAATTACGATGGCAGTAGTAGAAGTTATTGACTTAATTCATTTATCAGATAAACATATATGCTAATCTATCTGTTTGTGAAGCTGAGAAACTAGGCATGATTTTCATTTCGTGTATGTAGTTTTTTCCTTAGAAAGTAAGCATCAAGGGAGTGCCCCAAGGCTTGCCAGTGCTCTCTTCAGTCATTTCTAGCTTCTTTAAAGATTAAACACATAGTTATGCCAGTTAATTACTCACAAATCTATCAGCATCTGTAGTTGTCTGCTTTCCCTTGTATATTTATATGCTATAGGATTCACCTCTTTATTTTGTTGATTTGTTCATACTGGGTTGGAAGCTGCCATTTTTTGCTTGTTAATTTTTAATCAACCCACTCCATTTTTCGGACTTTATGTGATCGAATTTCTTTCAAAACATGAGTTCTAGACAGGGCATCAAACCTATGAATCTATTTTATTATTCTATTTGTGATTTTGTTTTGAATTTAGAAAGTATACAGAAATAGACTAACACTCCACTTCAAATTTGGCTGAAGAAATAATGCAAAATAGTGTTGCTAGATACCTCGATTCATCAAATTGCAAACAAATGTCTCCTTTGATGAATGAATGTCTGAATTATCTTCCCCCTTCAGTTTCTTCTGTATATTTTTTTGTTGTGCCCGTACAAGCATGCAAAGAGTGCTCTTGAAGATGTGGAGATTAATAGCTTGGCTATATCCAGAAGATTCATATGAATCTTAAGACCCTATCATATCATCATTTCATCCAATTTTTAAAATTTTCACCCTTAAAGCTTCTTCGGGGCTTAAATAGATTTTACATCCTTGTCTCTACGACTCATTGAAGACTCATTAATAGGGCCACCCATTTCGTAATGCAATGCATACATGATTTATCTTTAGTTTTTTATCCAGAAGACTCACTTGAGTCTTAACTCTTATGACCCTATTACATTCCAATTTCATCCAATTTTTAACATTTTGGTCACCCAAGACTTAAGATTTACGTCCTTAACCCAAAGACTCATAATAGAACCACCCATTAATGTATTCAATACAGACATGATTGTATCTTTTTTTTAAAAATTTATAAAATGCAATCAGGACTGATTATGTCTTGTTGCTTGCGAACACATTTTTTTATTTTTTAATAATTTAAGCATTGTACCATGAGTCAACCTTGAGCGGGCTCTAGCTCCTATTGACTTGATCCCTTTTAATCTAGGTCTGGCCTGTTCGTATGGATACTCTCTTTGATAGTGTCGTAAGACTGGTGTGACCCTGATGCTTTTGAGACTCAATTAGTCTAGACTCTAGACTGTCTAGTCTCAAGACCCATTTCAGCCCCGTATTGGCTACCATGATGGGACTGCCCCTATAATTAGGTTTGTCAAACTCCTGGAGAACACTCGAAACTGAAGCAAGATATTTGCACTTATATAGAGGTGCTGCTGATAAGAACTCATTGTTTGATAAATATTGATGCATGTTTATGACAGTTAATTACAAATATGATCTTGAAGAATGTCAACGTTACGAAATGGAGCTAGGTGAAACAATTGCTTATACTATTTGTGGGTTGGGTTTTTCTTCCTGAATGTATCTCTTTGTGCTTCTGATTAGGAGATGTCCAGTTTTGCTGAACTTTTTTTTGGTTTATGATCCATTTTCTGCACATCTTGTTAGTTGAAAAGATTTATTTGATAATGTTGGGCTTAAAGTTATTGGTCACTTGTACCAATTGTTTATGCAGAGTCTATGACCAGATGCCTGAGCCACGGTGGGTGATCTCTATGGGTAGCTGTGCAAATGGTGGGGGTTACTACCACTACTCATATTCAGTTGTCCGAGGATGTGATAGGATTGTCCCTGTTGACATTTATGTCCCCGGTTGCCCACCCACTGCTGAGGCTCTTCTCTATGGACTGCTCCAGCTGCAGAAGAAGATCAACAGGCGTAGGGATTTCTATCATTGGTGGACCAAATAAGCACCCTTATTCACTTCGCCTTTTCAGATTCGTGCTTGTGCGATATTAAATCAAACCAGTTGTAGCTTTCTCAGGAATAAATGCCATGGCAAGAGGGAGATGCTTTCGGGTACCACCGATATCTGTTTTCTTGCTAATACTTATACATTGTTACTTTTTAATTTGCTCGGGACTTATACATGCTATTGTGGGTTGTCATACAGTGGAGTTTTTCTTTGATCATTGCTTGTATTAATCTTTCAGTAAGAATGATCCATGTTTTCTCTGTGTTATATTGAAGATTGAAACATTAATCTTAAGGTTGTAACTCTCTCTCTCTCTGGGCTTTAAAGTGTGAATTCATTTTGTGTTTTATAAGCTCGGTAACTTCACATGAGCACTCATATGTGCTTCATACTTGAAGTTATGTCTATATTTGTTTGGAGTGATATTTGGATTTTTTTTTTTAGGGAAAACTATGAAAAATACCCTAAGGTTTTAACTAACCCTGAAATATATCCTAAAGAATTTCTGTTAGTGAAATATACCCAAAAGTTTAATTCTGTTATGTAAAAATACCCTCTGCCACTAACGGAGTTAAAATACGTTGAGTCAACCGTTAATTGCCACCTCGGAGCAACTGTGGCATCCTATGTGTCATTTAAAGAAATATATAGAAAAAACTGAAAATAATGTCAAACAATAAAAAAATAAAAAGCATCAAATATTCCCAAATCCCCAAAATCGTAAACAAGAATAGATTTTGGAAACAAACAAGAAAAAAAAAACGTCAATTGTTTCTTCCCACAAATCGCATCGTCTTCTCAAACTAAAGCCCTAAATCACATCTTCTCAGTCTGCTTCTTCATCTGCAAAGAAAAATTTTGGTGTGCCTCACATATCAAAATATCAAGTTAGTCATTAAGTGGTTCTCAAAGTAGTGGGTATTACTTTTGAAAGCTCGAGAATCGCATGATACTATTTTTGTTTCGACCAAATATCTTTTAGATTGGATTTATCAAGTCTTATTCTTCATATCACAAAACACAGGAAAAAAAAATTATACATATCACAGTAGAAATCAAAATGTAATTTAAGGTTTTATTTTGAGGGAGATAGAGACCCTTATCTACTTTACCTCCTTATTCATTGCGTTTATGGTTGAATTAAGAGTTCTTACTCCTAATTGTTTACTGCGAAAGAGAGATAGAGGCGTTTTTATGTTGGCAGTCCATGTTTCTTGGCTTCAATTTGTAACTGATGATGAAAAGGCGGTGCAAGGTAAAAATAAAAGGCAAAATAGAATGAATGAATGAATGCCCAAAAAAAAAAAAGTTAGTAGTCTGGTGCCGGACCATCTTGAGTGGGCGAGGCTAGCCAAGAACGATCCTCTACCGCACCAGCGGCTCGATGTCATTAGGGAAGAAGTACCGCACCAGCGGCTCGATGTCACTAGGGAAGAAGAAGTTAACGTGTTTTTTTAATTTTCAGAATTTTGTTCTTTAATTTTGGTTTTATGTTCTTGTTCACGATTTTGGGATGTTTGACGTTTGTATTGTCTGACAATATTTTTTAATTTTTTTATTTCTTTGAATGACATGGTGGATGCCACGGTTGCTCCGAGGTGGCAATTAAAGGTTGACTCAGCGTATTTTAACTCCGTTAGTGGCAGATGGTATTTTTACATAACAGAATTAAACCTTTGGGTATATTTCACTAACAGAAATTCTTTAGGGTATATTTAAGGGTTAGTTAAAACTTTAAGGTATTTTTCATAGTTTTCCCTTTTTTTTAATAGTAATACATTAATTAAATACATATATCAACTCACACATTCATATGTCATCAAGAAAGTTCGAATTCATAATCTTTCGGTCAGTTGAGTTTGAACGAGCTTTATTAGAGCTAGTTATATTATAATTTGAGGGTTTTTTATATTATTATTCTATGGGAATAGTAATATATCAATTTTAAACACACCTTTGGTCATAGGTAAGGGGATTATATTTACGAGCTTATTTATTGCTGTTATTGCTTCATTCAGTCGAGTTTTATTAGAGCTAGTTATATTATAATTTGAGGTTTTTTTTTTTTTTGTGGGAATATTAATATATCAATTTAAACTCACGTAATCTCATATTTTCGAGAAAACTCAAATTTATGACATTTTAGTTGCAGGTCAGGCGTTTTAATTACTACCTTCCGAGTTGAGAACTATAATTTGAGTTTTTATGAATACAAATATATTCAAGATAGTTGCAGAACGATATTCTTGCTTCTTTCCTTTTTTAGTTCTTAAATTCACATTAAATCTGTAGTTTTATAATGTTTAAATATTAAATTAGCAGTTTAGCCAAAATTTTTAGGTGAGGATGTTATTGAGTGGACACTAGAATTTTGACGTACACTGACAACTAGGGGTGTGATGGTTTGGTCGAAACAAGCTGAACCGGCCGAACCAAATTAATTTGGCCGGTTTGGTTGGTTTGAGAAAAATAATTGATTGGGTTGATTTGAAAATTCTCAAACCGGATGATTAGGTTTGGCCGACGGTTAGAAGGATGAAACCGGCCGTTTCGGTCGGACCGGCCATATAAATATCATCATTTTTAATATAATAATAATAAAATATTATTAGATAGAAAGCTAAAATATCAATTATATTTATATATATGTTCGATGTTTATATTCTTTCGAATTGTAACCCTATAAATCAACTTATATTTAATTGTTTCTTGCAATCATAACATTATTTATTTATTTCTTATCTCATATTTATAATTAATGATGAGCTAGATATATTTATATTAGTTTTATTGTGTGTATCATTCTTTCCTTAATATTTAATAATCAAATTGATATACAAATTTTATTGTTTGAAATATTATTAAATGAATAATCTTCAAACCGACCGAACCAAACCGTTTTAATATGGTTTGGCCGGTTTGGTTTGAAATAATTATTTGGCTGGTTTGGTTTGCGAAAGTTTCAAACTGTACCTATTGGTTTGGTCCGTACTTCACCCCTTAAACCAGCCAAACCGGACCGTGCACACCCCTACTGACAACTACTAAATAAATATTCTTCCTCTGTCTCATTAGAGTAGTCTCATTTATTTTTGGCATAAAAATTAAGAATTGTGAGTGTAGTGAAATTAATATTTTATTGATGAGTATGAAAAAGTTTGTTACTCCCTCCGTCCCACTCTATTAGTCCCATTTGCCTTTTTGGTCTGTCCCACTCTATTAGTCTCATTTCCTAAAATAGCAAACTTTTTCACACTCATCAATAAAATATTAATTTCACTCCACTCACAAACATTTACTTACATTGGTTTGTGTGTCCCTTCCTATGGGACTAATAGGAAGGGACGGAGGTAGTATTTTAAAAAAATTGAATTATTTTATTAAATAAACAAATATAGAAAATGAAAATACTCCTGAACAGAACCGTGGAAACATATAAAACATTAATGTCAACAACCAACTCCCACTTTTTTTTTTCAATGATTATCTAATAAAAATAAATCTATATTCACTCTCTAATTAATGAAAATTAATATTTTCATAGAAAATCACGCAATTACCTCTTTAAATTAACTTCGTCTCTCCCAAATATAGAAATACATATATATTCTCGATAGTTATCGAAGTTTCTTCAAATTAAATCAAAGTGTAGTTATATTATATGCATTTATGCGTGACAAATACAAATATCTGAAAACAAAGTGTCGTGCCGCAATTTTCGGCACAAAATTGTGTATGAAAATGAATTATCAAAAAAAAAAAAAGTTTCATAAAGTTAATGAAATAAGATGAGACGACACCACACTTGTATGAAACACAAGAAAAAGGAAGGCTCTAATGCAAGGGACCATCTTTTAAATGCCACCACTTTATATTTTTCAACTACATTTTCTGTGGTTTGCTTTTATTTGCCCAACTTAAACCACGTTCTATGAGACTTTCATGCTTTGTTACTTCATAAATTGGAAGTAGTGGGATTTTCGTCAAAATATTTCCATTGTAAAGATTTTCTAACAATTTTAAAATTTAACTTATAAGAATGTTATTGTAAATTGAAAAGCAGAAATTAAACCTAGTTATTCGAGACTTACATGTTTAGTTACTTCGTATTGAATGTAGAAATTGAAAGTAATGGGATTTCCTTCAAAATATTTCTATTGGAGAAATTTTCTAACAATCACAATTTTTTTTATAAGGAGAATTGTCGGTCCAGTACCCGAAAAGATAATTTAATTATGGATTCAAGATCTAAAAGATGAGTTCTCAATTTATAATCTAAAAGATCTTATATTTGTCAATCCAATACATGATATTGAGGTTCTAGATTGAGAATTTTATGATCTTTCGGTCTTGAATTGAGAATTTTTGTGACCTTTCACTTATTGAATTGAGAATTCATCTTTTGGGTCTTGATTGAAATTACTCATTTTTTTAATAGTAACTAGCATTTCACCCGTGCGTTGCACGAAATTATTACACTCTTATTAAATATTATTAAAAATACCATATTTTTGTAAGATATTGAAATGCTAAATTTATTCTAATATATCGTGACATTGTAATACAAAGATTATTTATATTTAATGCAAAAGAATTTTTTCTTATTTTTCCAGTTTATTTGTCTTGATTTAGAAACATATTTTAATAGTAATATATTTATTTAAACTCACACATCCAAATATCCATTATAATGTTCAAATCCATAATTACTTAATTACAAGTAAGGTATTTCACCATTACATGTATTATAATACAATCATAAAATCTGACTCATAAGAATGTTACCATAAATTGGAAAAAAATACTACTAAAAAAACCCACCATTGATAGTGTGTAGAACCGCCCCATGAATCCTAGACTATTAAATTGATTTTATGGCAATAAATATACGCACATGTATATTGAATCATTGTTAAAAGTAATACAAGTAAATGAGATATAAATTCGAGTTCTAATGAATATTTCCTGACAAAATATTCACGAAAACTATTTTTTTTCCAATGTACCTTATTAAATATCATTTATTGACGATACTATTTATGCGAGGTCCTTTATCAAATTTACAGAAAAAGTGTGCATTCATTCATGCCCTCTATAAATGCATATCAATAATGTTATATAACATAAATAAACCCTTTTTGCCTATTTGTTTACGCCCGTGGTGGGTTTTCAGATTGATATATTATGTACTATCTTTTAATAAAAGATCTATATTATTCTTTGTAAAAATCAATTTAGGTGTTAGGCAGTTATAGTCATACCCAAAAATTATAAATTAAACTTTATTAAGTATTTTGGCATTGTACGACGCTGTCTAGTGCTAGACAGCTCCCCAGCGAACTCAAAAATCATAAAATTAGCTCTACTAGATGTTATCATGCTATTACGGGTACCTAGATGTAAGGATGATAATTTTTTACATCACACGATAGCACGACACGAACGATAAAAACGAGCACGAACCTATTAAGCTCAAACACGATAATGACACGACACCAATATGACCCGACACGATAAACATTAATCTTACTAAGATTGCCAACTTTACACTTGGGACTAAAATTTTTTAACACGACACGAACACGCACGATAATAACGAACACGAACCCGTTAAGCTCAAACACGAACACAACACGAACCCATTAAGCTCAAACATAATAATGATACGATACAGTAAGACACGACACGATAACGATCCAACATGCACGAATTGTCAGCCCTACCTAGATGTGCTAGCTAGAATCACAAAATCTTAATTATTTTCCAAAAAGTTAAAATTGACATAAATTTATTTTTATATAATAATAATAATATTCGTATATTTAATGTAATAAAAGAATAAATAAATTAGCAGTACTGTTTAGACTCTACCTAGACTACTTAGACATATGACTCTATCCAAAAAGTGATTAACACTTATCAAATTTTACGACCATGACTCTAAATACTATGTGAGATGGAGATGAGATATTGATGGGGTTTCTAGTTGGGGAGTTCGCGGTTCGGTTTGACTGATTTCGGAGAAAAATTTCGATCAAACTTATAAATACGATTTGAAAATTTTCAAAATCAAACCAACCGAACCGTATAAAAATAATTTGGTTTTGCGGGCGGAGATGGGCTGCGGTGATTCCCGCAATGGGACGGGTAAGGGGAGGGCCAGAGAGTTGACATGAGTGAGGTTGAGAGAATAAAAAATAAGTTATGTTTCAAATGTGTTGAGATTTGCATGTACAGCCGAGTATCTCTCAGCCATGCACGTCGATGCATGTCTTATCAGATTAGCTAGATTTATTTTGCATGTATTTAGCATGTTAGTTGCTAGAATATCTAGGGTTCCAGATACTGTATCTCTCGCCTATTTAAGCAGTAGTCGGCTGCTTCTGAATAATATACACATGAAACATATTGTTCAATTTTATCATGGTACCAGAGCAGTACTTGTATCCTTAAAACCTAGCTTCCGCGAATTCAACCATGGCCACCAAAGGCGATGACAAGATCAGCCTGTCCAGCGACGTCATGTCGCCCTATTACATAAGTCCGTCAGATAATCCGAGCCATGTTTACGTGACAGACGTGCTCAACGACGAAAATTATGGCGACTGGCTTGAGGAGATGGATAATTGCTTATTGGCGAAAAACAAGTTCGAATTCGTTGACGGATCGATTCCCATGCCGGATGATAATTCCGGGGATCTGTTACTCTGGAAACGATGCAATGCAATGGTGAAAGGTTGGTTAATCGTTGCGATGGATAAGGAGATCAGAAACAGTGTGAAGCACACCAAAACAGCCGCCGAAATTTGGAAAGACCTCGGAGAACGATTCGGAAAGTAGAGCGCACCCAAGGCGTATGAACTTAAGAGGACGCTCACCCTCACCCGACAAGATAAACTCTCCGTTTCGGCGTACTACACAAAGCTGAAAGCGATATGGGATGACATTGACGCCGTCTCAGCCACGCCAAAATGCACATGTGGCCTATGCACTTGCAATATCGCCAAGCTCGTTAAGGAGAAGGTCGAACGTGAGCGCATCTATGAGTTTCTCATGGGATTGGAAGATACCTTTAATACTATAAGAAGCCAAGTCCTCAGCACGACTTCATTGCCGAGCCTCGGCATCGTATACCACCTCGTAGCAGAAGACGAGAGGCAGAGGTGCATCACCAACTCTAGAAACCCTACTGTTGATGGCGCAGCCTTCCAGGTACAAAGGCATACTTCGGCGGCGGATCAACGTGAAGGAAGTAGAGATAGAGCACCGCCACAGTGTGGAAACTGTGGAAAACTCTGGCATACGATTGAGACTTGCTATGAAATAGTCGGGTACCCGGAGAGCAGAAGAACCAAGGGAAAGAAAGACGGAACAAAATATACAAAGAAATTGCCGCAGCAATACAAAGCAGCCCATGTTGAGACCTCGACGAACCACGAGGCACACACGATACAAAGTCTGACCGTGGAGCAATTGGCCCAAATCAGGGATTATCTGAACCGAGACACGGCTGGAGGGTCATCCACACCATCTGTTAATATGTAAGGTCAGTGCACAATTACTTCATCTTGGATTATAGACACAGGGGCCACTGAGCATATCTGTTGTGAAGAATTATTATTTGAGAGGTTGAACAAGAAATTTAGCAACATACCAGTAAAGGTGCCGAATGGAGAGTGTGCGAAGGTCATAGGGATTGGAGATGTGAAACTACCGAGTGGTTTAAGGCTGCAGGGAGTTCTATGTGTTCCTAGTTTTCAGTGCAACCTAATCTCGGCAAGTAGGCTTGCCAAGGAGATGAGCAGTAGACTGATCTTTTATGCCGATCGTTGTGTTGTACAGGACTTAGCATCCGGGAACCAGATTGGAGTGGCTAAGCAACAGGGAGGACTATATCACTTGGGGTCAGTCGAAGATGCTAGGTGTGCATTCCACGTTACCATCGAAGGGGAGACATGGCATAGGCGACTGGGGCATGCCTCAAGGGTGAAACTCGAAAGAGTTTGTGAGATATCTGATGTAGTTTGTGATCCTTGTGTACGAGCCAAGCAGACTAGGCTTCCTTTTCCTTCCAGTTCAATTAAAACTAGTAGTTGTTTTGAATTAATTCATTGTGACATTTGGGGTGGTTACAAGACCCCGTCTCTTTCAGGCGCTTATTACTTTCTCACAATAGTTGATGACTTCAGTAGGGGATTATGGATCTATCTCATGCGATTTAAATCAGAAGTAGGCAAGTACATCAAACTCTTTTGCAATATGGTGAACACGCAATTTGGAAAAGGGGTTAAACGGATTAGAGCAGACAACGGTGAGGAGTTTCAGTCCAACGACATCATGAACTTTTATCTTGATAAGGGAATCGTCCTGGAAACATCATGCGTGCACACGCCGCAACAAAACGGGGTAGTGGAACGAAGACACAGATACATACTCGAAGTTGCTCGATCCTTGCGGTTTCAGGCGAATCTACCAGTTGATTTCTGGGGAGAGTGTGTCTTAACGGCAGCCTATCTCATAAACCGGTTGCCATCGAGAGTTTTACAAGGAAAACACCGAATGAAGTCATATTTGGGAAACCACCAGAGTACAGTCACCTCCGAGTATTTGGTTGCTTGGTTTACAGCAAGGTTACAGAGAAACCACACGACAAGTTGGCAGAAAGAGGTAGGGCCTGCATATTTGTTGGGTACCCGTTTGGACAAAAGGGGTACAAAGTTTTCGATCTAAAGAGCAGGAAGGTGTATGTCTCGCGTGACGTAAAGTTCGTGGAAAATGTCTTTCCATATACTGATCGTGAGGATGCAGCAAGACCCACGAGCATACCAATTCCGCATCAAGAAGATGAGATCGTAAGTGATTTTCAGCCATCCCCAGAAGAAGAGATAAGTAGCAGCCATGAAAGTAGCACGGCGAGTGGAAATACGACCGAACCAAGGGCTGTTCGAGTTAGGCGATTGCCAGCACATCTACAAGACTACGAAGTTGACTTACCTGGTGTTGTAACGGAGCATCACGAAGCCGATGAGAATAATGAAGCTTCCACTGCTCACCCTATTGCAAATTACGTGAGCTATGATAAATTCTCAGCTGCTCACAAGTGTTACCTTGCAGCACTGGACGCGAAAGTAGAGCCAAGCTGTTTTGCCCAAGCAGCCAAGGCACCCGAGTGGAGAGAAGCTATGAAGAAAGAGATAGATGCGCTGGAAGCCAACAATACCTGGGACTTGGTCGAACTACCAGAAGGAAAGAAGACTGTCGACTCCAAGTGGGTATACAAGATCAAGTATAAGCCAACCAGAGAGATAGAAAGGTATAAGGCACGACTGGTGGCAAAGGGATTCACGCAAGTACCGGGAGTTGATTTTCATGAAACCATTGCCCCGGTCGCGAAGCTCGTCACAATGCGTTGCCTACTAGCTGTCGGAGTTAAGAAGGGTTGGATGATTCATCAGTTGGATGTGAACAACGCATTTCTACACGGGGACTTACAGGAGGATGTCTACATGAAAATTCCACAAGGGTATGAAAGAAAGGAGATAATCGAGTTTGCAAGCTGCGAAAATCCCTATATGGGCTTCGGCAGGCATCACGGAACTGGTATCACAAGTTCACTGGAACACTTCTGGGCATTGGGTTTCAGCAGTCAAAGGCAGACCACTCCTTGTTCATTTTTCAGAAGGACCGTGACTTTGTGGCTGCACTCATCTACGTAGACGACGTGATAATTACTGGAAATCATGAAAAGAAAATTCAGGAAGTCAAGAATGTGTTGGATCATGAATTCAGCATAAAAGACTTGGGGCCGCTAAAATACTTTCTCGGCATCGAAGTTGCACGGTCAAGCAAGGGCATGGTGCTGACCCAATGCAAATACTCACTGGATATCCTACGAGATTGTGGAATGGAAGGTTGCCGACCAAGCTGCATACCGATGGAGCAAAATGTGAAGTTGAACGATGACGACGACAGTCCCCTCGTCGATGTGCAGGCATACCGCCGTTTGGTTGGAAGATTGTTGTACCTCACGGTCACAAGACCGGACATACAGTATGTGACGAACATACTCAGCCAGTTCCTTTCCAAGCCACGAGAAATTCATCGTGAAGCAGCCCTACGTGTTGTACGATACATCAAGGGTACGGCAGGGCAAGGCATTTTTCTACCAGCCGCAGGCAACCTCAAACTCGCCGCTTTCTGTGACTCAGATTGGGGAGGCTGCCCCATGACGCGCAAGTCCCGTAGCGGTTATGTGGCACAGCTTGGAGGAGCGCCTGTGTCATGGCGAACCAAGAAGCAGACGGTCGTCTCTCGCTCATCGGCAGAAGCAGAATACCGAGCCATGGCTAGCACCGTGAGTGAGATATTGTGGTTGCGATGGCTTCTTCACGATCTGGGAGTTCAACAGGTTGGACCCACAAAGCTATATTGTGATAATCAAGCCGCACGACATATAGCTCGCAATCCCGTCTTCCACGAGCGAACGAAACATGTGGAGATGGACTGCTTCTTCGTTCGCGAGCGAGTCGAGTCTGGGGAGATCGAGCCATGCGAAGTCAATACAACCGAGCAAGTGGCGGACATGTTCACAAAAGCACTCGGCTCCGATCAACTCCGGCATCTTAACGGCAAGTTGGGGGTTCTGGATCTTCACCTACCAACTTGAGGGGGGGTGTTGAGATTTGCATGTACAGCCGAGTATCTCTCAGCCATGCACGTCTCAGATTAGCTAGATTTATTTTGCATGTATTTAGCATGTTAGTTGCTAGAATATCTAGGGTTCCAGATACTGTATCTCTCGCCTATTTAAGCAGTAGTCGGCTGCTTCTGAATAATATACACATGAAACATATTGTTCAATTTTATGAAAATGAACTTTGGTTGATTTAAATAGTCAAGCTGTGCCTAACCAACTGACCTACATATGTACTTATAAAATAATTAAAAAATTATATATATCCGGCCGATTCGATCAAAACGGTCGGTTTGGGCCACCAATAACCAGAACGGTTTTTGATCGATTTCGAATTTTTCAAACTGCCGATTTAAGACCAAACCGCTAACACACCTAATTTCTAGTTTCTTCACTCAAATCCCATACTCATACGTACCTATAATTGGGTTTTTACTTATATTCGTATGTTCTTCCAGTATTATTCGTATTTACTAACTTGTATTTGCAACTAAGAATATTATAAGTGTCTATCAACTATTGCAAATCCAATCATAACAAATTGAATAAAGACAAGATAACGACAGATAATTGCCTTTGGATACAAATAAAATTAATTACAATTATTAGGGTTTTACCACCAAGATCATAATGTTTTTCTTAACCATCATAATTCTGATCTAATCCCACATTTGGCTGTACCATATATAATCTAAACTAATAATTATATTTTGCATTGAACTTGCAATAATTTTTTTTCAGAAACTTCAAATGCATAACTCATTAACAATTTGTATTGCAATTTGGTCACGTGATATGACCTAATTAGTGGGGTGAATGAAATTTAATATTTTTTTAGATAGTTTAATAATGGATTTAAGACTCGAAAGATGATTTATCAATTCAGATCCGAAAGATCAAATAATTCTCAATCCAGGACCTAATATTAAGATTTTGGATTGAGAATTATATAATATTTCAGGTCCTGAATTGAGAATTAATCGTTCGGGTCATAAATCCATAATTAAAATATATTCCTCTGTATTGATAAAACTCTACTTTATATATTCGATTTCCACATATGCCTTAAATCTCACAATCGAATCATTTTTCCTATCAAAAAAAAAAAAAAAAGCGACGAATTCGGCAAAACAAGTCATTCATTTAAATTAGTATCATGTTTGGATTGTTCAAAAATAGTAAAATTTGTGTAAGACTTTAAAAAAAAACTAGTATTGCTCCCCACGCGATGCGTGGAATTTTAAATATTTATACCCTTACGTGAGAGTTTTAAATATTTGTATTGATATAATATTACTTCTATATTTTATTTATAAGCAAATCTTATATATTACTCTATGCATAAATTGATATATTTTTTATATTGTATATACATATGATATTATAGATATACATTTTATTTACTTTGATTAATTTGCTAAATCTTATTTTATAAACCTCATATGAATTTCTTATTTATTGTTGTGTAAAATCTTTCTATTTATTGCTAAAAATCTTGAACTATCACCATTTTCTTTTTTCTCTTTCTTTAATTTTTATTACCAAAACAAACTTCTATAACTTACGTAATCATAAAATTTATTTTTCATATAAATGGATAATTATTTAACCACGTGCATTGATGCATACATTATACATATAACATTTGGATATCAAACTCCTTGACATGCAATTTGATTTGCTACTCTCGAATGTTCAGGAGATTTATATGTTAATATCACTTTTTCATCAACTCTTTAATATATTTAATTATTATATCTAATATGGTGACTGTTGTTGCACTTTATTGATTGCATTTATGAGGTTTAAGTAATCCCCTCAATTATGTCGGCGTTCATATTATATTGTTTGATAATCAATAGTTCGTGTACCTCATAACAACTCGTTCCAAACTATATTGCGAGTCCATAACTTCACTATTTGAATTCTTTATTAAACAAACTCATATTTTTTCGTTGGTTACCGTATTAACACTTAAGTTTCAATTTTCATGCCTTCGTTTCATCCTTTTCGTTATCCTTTTCACTTAAGTTTTTATGGTCATTCATATATAATTTTTTTTTCAATTTGTCTCCATTAATTTTACGTTTTCAAAATAATTTATTTAATATTTCAAAATAATTTATTTAATATTTAAATAAAATAAACAAATCTAGATGATGTCCAAACTTTTCAATTCTTATAGGCAGTAAATTATTATTTTTCTTAGTATTCTTTAAATATTATTTTCTATTAAATGGAAAATCAATATTTGAATAAATAAAATAAAAAGTCAATTGCAATTATATTTGATCGATTGTTATTTCTCATTAATTTATAAATTATATTATTGATTCCTTAAATTAATATTCATAACATAATAGCAATTGATGTGTTGAAATTATAAATAAACAATTTAAAATTATAAATAAACAATTTCGACATATCAATTAGAGGAATAATAATTTTATAAATTATAAATAATATTTAATTATCAACTCAAAAATTACCAATCAAGTTTAGAGCCTAATTTTCATATTTATTGCATTTCAAATAATTAATCAAATCCAATATTTAAATAAAAAAATTATAAATATTGGTTGTTGCTATTATGTTAGCACGTTTTTGCATTTTCATTTAATCTATTTTATTAATTATTTCATTTTATAATATTTATAATGTAGTTTCTTATTATTTTTAATTTTTAATAAAATCAACATTTAAAATAATAAAATCACAAAATAAGATTGCTATTTCACTTCAATTCATAAGCTGCCACATTGCATTTTGATTTAATACATTTTAATAAATCATTTTATTTAATTTTTTAATTTATTTAGATATTTTATTTAAATTGATTTCAATCAAAGTATATTTACATTCTTACTATGTAGCAATTGAAATGATGTGATTAGAAAAGCAATATTAAGCTATTTATAATTTTATTAATTTCTAATATTTCCAACGCACTAATATATTCAAACTCGATGAATTGCATTATAATTCAACAAATAAATTCTTATGCGGGTTAATATTTTAATGATTACATCTGATATTTTTTTATTTTGTTTAGGAGACTCATTCAATTTGTTTAATTGTGTCTTATGGATAAAAAAGTTACATAAAAACTTAAAAAACGAAAGAAAACGACTGAAGAAAAGATATTATACATAACAAAAGTTATACTTCATAATAAAAAGGAAATGAAATAAGATGAAACATGCAATTCAATTTACAATTGGTGTGCTGATCTACAATAAGATGAAAATATGCACTCCTTTGTTTCTGTCTTCCTCCATACATAATACTTGATTCTTTACTTGAATCTCACTTTGAAGCTAAATAATATGAGCTACAATAATTACAAAAGAAAAGATGACTAAACAAAACAAAGCAAAGAAAATAATTTAATATGAAATAGAGAACTAATAAAATTGTTAATAAAAGACTCATATTTATAGTGCAAATATAATAATAGAAGGTCCAAAATTTGATTATATTATGCCATGATTTAAGAATTGTGTTTGATTTAAATACCAATTGTTATGGAATATTAGCAAATCAATTTTGAATTTCTTATATTTCAAAAGAAAGAATATAACATAATTAAATTTGTTCTGATTGTTTGCCATATTCATTCGATAATTTCCATAATACAATTTATTATACATGATTTTTAATATGTTTAAAAATATCATGATTAATTCTTATGGATTTCTTGTCAGTTTTATTCCATTATATTATTTGTTACCATACTATACTTTTTATATTTCTTTCAAATTAGTTTTAGATCTTTTTAGGCGAAAAATGTTCTTAGTTTTAGGGATAGTATAAACACACACTTATAATAAGAAATAATAAAAAATTATTGGCAAATATAATTATAAAAGGAATTATTTAATTAAAAAATCCAAAGATTTATGCAGGAAATTATTTATAAAGAAATATCATTTCCTTAAATAATAAATAACCTTCTAATTAATTTTTTACTTTGATTTGATACATATTTAATTGGATATTATTAAATAAAAAAATAATTTCCCATATATAATAATAAAATGTTTTCAAACATAATTAATGAAGTAAGAGTTCAATTAATAAATAATTAATGCAACTAAATATTTCCATATATTATCTCCGTTATTGTTTTAATATATATATAGATATTAAAATAATATTATTTTGATTATAAACAAACTATACAATTATTTTCAATGTGTAAGTCATGTAAAGTTATATGATAATATATACAATATAAACTAATATATTGTTTATATAATATATATATATATATAAAAGATATTGGGAAGGTCTCGGGTTAGGCACGCCTAAACGGTTTAGGCGGGTTTTATCCATTAATCCAACCCAAACCCATCTAATATACCCTAATTGAGGATTAATAAACCCTATTTGGGATGGGTGAAACCATTTGGGTATGGATAAAACCCGCCTAAACTATTTAGGCATGCCTAACGCAAGTTTTTGCCTAAGATATTATATTACTTATATTGTTACGAATAATTAATTTGAAAATAATTTAACATTATATTTAAATATTAAAAATTTTCTTGCCGATCAATGAACAATAAAAATAATTAAATTTAATTTTATCTTTCGAATAAATATATTTCGACTAATATTTTAACATTTACTATACATAATTTGTGTTTTTACATAATACAATAATAATTTGTTGAAATAAATGAAATAAAAAATAAACTAATTAATATTGAAGATAAATTACAATTGATATTACTTGTTATTTTTTTATTTTCCAAAATAAAAGTAAAATATTTACCACTAATCATTCAACTAACACTTTTCAATAATTTACATACACAATAATGAGATTGTTTAATAAATCGAAATAATACGCAAATGAATCGAGATTGCTTAAAAATGGTATGTATATAAGTATATTGCATATATTATTATTTTATTAGTAACAAATAATTCTGCTGAAATTAAAAATTGCAATCTTCGCTTCTAATCATTAATCATTAATAAATTGCTTGAATAACAAAAAAAAAAAAACGAAAAGTTAATTCATTGAGATCAAGATGAATAAAATGAAATACAAACATAAAACAATGAGTGAATTCAATAGTATTATTAGCATATATATTAGGACTGTAAAAAAACAACTAAAATAAAAATGATAAATAAAAACACATAAATAGTAGTGTAGATCAAGAAACACTACATGATTATAGTTTATTAATTAATATGTATAGTGTATATTACAAAACTTCGGCAATGTATGACTACAACAATAATTATACAATTTCTTCTAAAAAAATAAAAAATAACAATCGTAATCTAGAACAATCAACCATTTCATATGTGATGGTTTGAATCATCGAAGCCAGAGCTTTTAAAAGATGAAGAAGAAACCAAAATGAATCAATTATGATTCGAAATATGAATGTTGGAAAACAATGAAAATGTATGAAAAATTTATGGTATTTATTGTATTATTTTAATCTATTTATGTTATAATCATATTAAAATTTAAGGCATGATTTTAGGTCAATTATAATTCAAAACTCCTATCATTCTTAAAAATCTTATCACCTACCATCTGAAACTATCTTTAAAATTAATCAAATAATTAATTTATTGGAGTTTTAATATGAATAATATACTTGTTGATTATATCATTAAAATAAATTCTAAAATAATATATGTGCTTCTATATATATTACATTGTATTCTATTTCTATCTATTTATAAAGGTTTATAATTTGTATAATTATATTAGAAATATATCAAAAAATATTATATATATAGTTTTTGTGTACAACCATAAAATAATGAATTACCATTATTCTATAATTTAATATCATTAATTCATCGTTGACAATATTTCTTATATGGCACATAATAAATTGTCAATTTTTTATATATCAATTCCTTTTATATAATATATGTATTTATTACTTTTCTTATTTTTTAACATTGCTTTTAGTAGGATTTATAAACGGAAAAATGATTAAAATTGCATATATTAATATTATTTATTTTTAAAATTATATATTAATATTATTATTCATTTGCTTGATCGTGAAATGAATCAAAGTAAAATCTTGATCTATATAAAAAAAGAGAGAACAAAGCTAAATTTGATGAATTTCATATAATTTTTTATTGGGGTTTTTAAATAATTATTTTTATTTGCATATTCATATATATATATATATATATATATATATATTTCTAATATTTTAAAATAGAACAATGTAGGATTTCTATGATTTAATTAAGATAGATTAGAAAGTATTATGATTACGAAAGAATAATTAAGTAAAAATTAATCAATCATTGATTTATAAGATCATTTATATGCATGGATATATTCCTTAAATATGCATACTCCATGAATATCTAAGATCTTAGAATAATTCTCAACCCTAAATGTAGATAAATTAGAAATAATCATGATTAATTTATTTAGTATTTTTTATAATATATGTTAATCAAATAAAAAAGCTAATAAATAAAATTCATAATACTTATTAATATTACATAACCCAAATTATATATATAATTTGATTAAACATTGAAGAAATGATTTTTTTTCCCAATTTTGTAATAAAGTTATATAAAATTAATTGATACATAAAATCAACATTCTATTAAAGAATTTAAAATAAATATATAATTTATTATTACCTTTTTATGCACTATAAATACACTCATTTATAGAAAAAATGCAATGATATTCTAATGTATAATTATATATGGAAGTCTTTACTTCATTATTAATTAATTGAATAGTTCAATTAATGAATCATTAATAAACTATAATTTTCTATATTTATCATCCGGTATTGTTTTAATATATATATAGACTATGATTTTTTTCTCTAGCATATCAGTCATCTTTAAAATTTACTTCATTTTTTTAAGATATCACAATATTTGACAAATCGAGAAATTTATCTCATGATTTTAATATTATGGAATCTCACTCTAATATTTATCTTTATTAATTAAAAATATATTAGGTGATTGATGATATTATTAACACACTGAATCTATATATATATCTAAAAGCAGGACCCTTTGCTAAATTTTTTTTCCCGCCTAAGAAATTTTCCAAAAATAATAACACATGAATATGGAAAGTAACTATCATGTAATATGGCAATAATGAGATTATGGAAAACAGTCCATCAATTAGCATGAATTCATGGCAAGAGATCCAGTTTAATATCACTATAAATAACCGATAATGTTGATGATTTGCTTTCACAAAAATTTCATCCACTTTGTTCTATGCAGCCGTCACAAGACGCAGAGTTGTTTATGAGTATTTGCTAATGATCTTCCATTTTCGGAAAAGGTACATAAATTGTTTGTAATCAGTTCATACAATCAACACATTTTTTCCTTTTTGTAGTTTTTTATTGATAGATTTTTTTTTTGTTTCATTTGTTATTTGATATTAAATTAATTTGTTGGCATGTATGTTTTATTCATGGATGTGCTCGAGTATATTTCCTAAATATGATGTATTTAAATTTATTTGTATAAAGTGTATTTTTTCTTTTGCTATTTTATCAGATGACAAAGACAGCAGGATGAATACAAAGGCAGGTTTGGGAACCGGATTCAATAGCTAACTCTATAGTGTTCATATAGTTGTTGACAATCCCATGCTAAATTGTAGTTTATATTTATTTTCCCAGTTAATTTTTTGCTTATGATTTAAGTTAATTTGATAGTTTTTCATAAACATGTAATGATTAATTAATAAAATTTTAAACATTTGTGTTTCTTCATTTAATCAATTATTATTGATCATTATGGTATTTGCATGATCATTATGGTTTCTTACACAATGATGTAAATTCTTACATGTTTGGGTTAAAATATTATGACTCAACGAAGCAAAACTCTTGGCAGATCAATCTGGTGCGTCAATCATATACAATTCGTAAAAATCCTATATACTATATGAGCATTTTTTTAATATTTAATCATAGTGTATATAGAGGTAATATTATTCAACTATCACATTGAATTCATTTCCTTGCTTACTAAGAAATTTTCAGTTGAATTTAAAATGTTGTAAAAGCTCATTTCATGTTTAATTAATGTCACGAATTTGTTGCAAGACTTTTCTAGACTATGTTTAGGTAAATAGGGGAAAATACCCTAAATTATTGACGTTTTCGAAAAAATACCACAATCTATTTTCATAAGTTAAAAATACCCTAATTTTTACTTCCAATTATGAATTATACCCAGATTTATTGATATTTTGGGAAAATACCCCAATGTATTAGTATTAGTTAAAAATACTCCAATCTTTAATTTCGTTCATGAATTATACCAAAACGAGAAATATTATTGACTCACACAAAGATGGCAGTCTAAACAACTATCACCGTCCGTATTAAATTTAATGTACTAAACAATCAATAATTGCTATATATTTAAATGCATTTATCTTCTGAAAAGTATTTAAAACTCCATGTTCTGCTCTTTTTTTGTTTCCTTCGGTTACTTGAATTCCTTATTTTTCTCTCAATGCGTGTTTTAACGTGTGGTTTTTTATCTAAATATACGCATCTTTGTTTGGATTGAACGTTACACCAACCGAAGGAAAAAAAAGAAGAAGAGTAGAATATGAAGTTTAAATACTTTTTAGAATATATAGCAAATGGTGATTGTCTAATACATTAAATTTGACACGACGAATATAGTTGTTTTGACTGTCATCTTTGTGTGAGCCAATAATATCTCTTGCTTTGGTATAATTCGTAAACGAAATTAAAGATTGGGGTATTTTTAACTAATAATAATACATTAGGGTATGTTGAGGTTCGATTTCACGAGAAAATGAGGCCCTTAGAACTTCATGAATACGTCACAGATAATAACGAAAATTGGAAACAATAAACAGGAATTATATGCAGGAATTAGATGTAGATGAATGAAATAACGTTGATATAACCGATTTCAGTAGCGAGAGAAATCTACAGAGATTTTGACAGAGTTTTGGCAGTATTTTTGCTAGATGTCGAGCAATAACGGCTCGCCGCAAATGTCGGGCTGCTCGCGGAGATCTCGGAGGAAGTTAGGGCCTTCAACGGTCGGGCGCCGCCAGTGAGCTAGGGTTTCCCTCTCTGAACTCCTCGATATCGACCTTTGCAATTCTTCGGTGGCGAGGCGTTCTGCTAGTCGGTGGAGAGGCCTCGACTTGGGCTGATTCTCAGCGTCTTGTTGACGTTGGTGGGCTATCTTTACGAGTTAGACTTGTTTGCGCGGGCCGATTCGTCTATTGGGCCTGGGCTCTTGGGCCTGGCCCCAACAATAGCCCCTTTTGGTTGCAGGGTCTGCACGGGGCAGGCCATGGAATCAAAACTATGAGCTGAGATTCGATACAGAGTGCAAAATCGAGGTGTCCAAGAGACTACCCTCGGGCCCGGGAGATACTTCATGAGAGAGTAAATCCGCTAAGGAGTAGCCGGGATACTACTCCGGGTCAATCGAAGGTTCCTGGGGAGCGCAAGCGTATGACCGTGCAGGGAATACCGGGGTATTGCCTTGCGGGCTAAAGCGTGAGTCCGGGGGTCACGCGGGTTAGAACTATTCCGGGGAATGTTCTCTTGCACGGAGCGGGGCTCTCGCGCGTGCACTCTATTTTGGCTCCGTAGAGCGTTAGTGGGGTGAGTTATAACGGATCGTAGGACACATGGTGAGTTCCCATGGGGAGTTCTCATATTCCCGTAGAAGGTGTCGATCGCGTTATAGTTCCCCCGGCGTTAGGATGTTGTTGTTTTTAGTCTTTCTGAGCGGCTCGCATCAGAGACTCTTCGATGGTCTATGTCGACCAGTAAAGCGGATCGATAGCGAGGCGCTCATTTTTATTTTGCCGCCCATGGGATGGCAGGATCGTAATTACGTTAAACTTTTGGGGCAATCTGGAGGAAGTGAACGGTTTCCCCTTTGCTTTCGTATAAATGTCCGGCTCCTTCCTCATTTCATCACTTTGCACTTTCGAGATTTCCGATTTCTGCTTCCGATTATCACTGTTTCATCGAGCGATTTCCCTCCGACGAATATTCAGTCGACGTCATTCCAGTCACCTTCCCGCAGGCGCGGTACTTGTTTCTAAGGTAATTTCTCCGATCCCTTAGTGTTTTTGTTTCATTTCTCCTTTTCGTCGGTTGATTTTTCTTCATTCATACTTCCTGTTAAATCTCCGCCTGATTGTGATTCCTGATAATGTATGGGTGCGTTCCACTCTTGCTGGTTGCATTCGTGAGTTTGCATATAGGTTGCTTGGGGATGGGTTTCTTGGCTCGTTTTTTCAGAATTTTAGGATAGTTTTCGCTGTGCATGTTGTTTTGATCGTAGTCCGTGTTGCTTTGCTGTTGTGCCCTGTGATGAGTTTTGTATTCTTCTTCTGGTTAAACGGGTTTGAATTCTCTGGTTTGCATGGGCGAGTCGGTTTGTTTGGTGCTGGGTTGCGGGATCTTTTCGCCTTGTTCCGGATTTTCTTGGTTAACCTTGATTTCTGAGGTCTTTTCCCATTCGTTTGTTCGCGTGCGTATGTTTGGTTTTTTTTTTTTATTGTTTCACGGGGGACCTCTGTTCTTCTTTTCCAATTTTTGTGCATTCGTCCTCCTTGGTGTTTGTAGTTATTAGGTGGTGATGGCATCAGTTGAGGTCTTTATGGAGCCTTCATCGTCCTCCGGTTCCACGGAGGTACGGGTCTTACATTCTCCTTGGCATGATGCCCATTCCTCGGGTAACGAAGAGGGGAGGTTCGACGTCGACCCTCCCGTGATAGACCTCGATCCCGAGGAGGTGTTCGAGCACGAGGATATGGAGCAAGACGATGATGAGGAGAGCGGAGAGAGCGAGGAGAGCGAGGACTCCTTTCGACCGATTGAGAGGGACATGTCCTTCGTTAAGAAGGACCAAGTGAGACCCGATGATTCGGTTCGATTGGCAGTTTCCATTGCGACCGAGGAAGTTGTGGCTCGGTATTCGGCGGGGGTCGCTTGTCATAGGATGAAGTATACTCTTCCCTTGCCGATGGACCGATGCTGTTCCCCTTCACGAATCGATGAGGTGGCCTTTTACCTGCCGGTCATTAGATACGGCATCGGATTCCCACCGCACACCTTTTTCAGTGCGGTGCTTCTTTCCTATGGGCTGGCTCTCTTCCAGATAGCTCCCATCAGTTGGTGCCATATGCTCGGCACCCTCCTCGTGTTTTTCGATGCAGGGCTCGGTATACCGACGCTTAGGGAGTGGCACTTCCTATACCGCCTCGCTAGGTACGAGGCGGGTTACTTCTTCTTTTCGAAGAGAGATTCTCTGCACGAGCCGATGATCACGAAGTGCGCTCAGAATACCCCGAAGTGGAAGAACCTCTGGATATGGGCTACAATGAGCCATACCGAACCTGAGTTTTTGACGGAGGGTGGAGTGCCTATGAGTGCGAAACTTTCTTTAAGTGTACTTCTCAATTATTGCTCCTCGGCTTTTGATGCTTCTGTTTTTTGATTTGCAGGGTACAAGCGGCCAATTCTCACCACCGAAGAGTCCGAGCGGATTGATATAGCCTTTTCCCGGACGAATCGCGAGTTTAATTCGGTTCGAGGGAAGAGATCCGTCGGAGCTGAGTACTGGACTAACGCGGCAGGGAAGAAGGAGTTGCTTCCTGCAGACATGGCCGGTTTCAATCCCTCTAACCTCCTCGCGGCGATGCACGCCCAGAAGCGGGAAAGGGAGATGAGCTCCTCGGGACCGACCGAGGAGCAACCTCCAACCAAAAAGCAGACCACCGCGGTGACTCGGGTGCCCGCACCTGTGCGTACCGTGGATGCCTCGAGCTCGGGACCCGTGACCCGACAAGCCGAGGTGGTAGCCCCGAGTCGCCCTCCAACTGCTCCTGTTCCTTCGACCCGCACATCTCCGCCACCGAGGCAATCTGACCGGAGGAAGAAGAAACAACTTGCCGAGGGGGATGACTCCCGGGCCCGATCAGTCTCCTCGGAGCAGAGGGGTCTCGAGGTCGTCTTGGGTAGCCCAGGAGCCGGTGCTGACATCGCCTCCTCGACTTCCGCCTATGCCATCCATGTGAAGAAGATGTTGGATGGAGAGATTAAGGCGGAGGATTTTGACAGCGCCTTCGCGCGAGAGAACTTTCTGATGGAGGAGAGGCTCCAAGCGGTAAGCTTCGAACTTCGGTCTCGACCCTTTTTCTCGAATTTGCCATTTATTTAACTTTACATTTTGCAGACTACTCGGGAGTTCGCCATCTATGACGAGAAGCTGGTGAAGTCTCTCGACTCTGCCAGTCGAGGAATCGGTCAGTCGAGGAGGGAGCTCGAGACCGAGAGGAAGAAGAGAGAGGAAATTGCGGGTAAACTTACGCAAGTTTCCTCTGAACTTCACGAGGAGCGCCTCAGGAACGAGGAGCAGCGCAAAAAGTACGAAGATCTGAAGAAGGACCGCGCTGCTCTATCGACTCGCTGCAAGGTGCTCGATGGCGAGCTCAAGAGGGCCATGGACGAGTTCGAGGCCAAATTTGGGAAGAAGGAGGAGGAACTGGAGGCCTTCAAGGTCCGGTTTCGAAGGGCTCAGGAGGAGAGAGCCGAAGAGCAGAGACGCCACGAAGCTGAGGTTGAAGCTCTGAAGGGGGGTACGGGGGTCAACATGGAGCTTTTGGTGGCAAACCCCTCCTTCAAGGAAACCTTCGACCTCCTCGTGAATATGGTGACCGGCTCCATTTGTGGCTTGGTCGGTCGGAGGTGCCCAGAGTTTGATTTGAGTAATATTACTCGCCCTCCGACCCCTCCTCAAGTTAACGTTGAGGCCGAGGTGGTCGTGACCGAGCCGGTGGTTGTCACCGGAGCTGAAGGGGTTGTGATCGAGCTGGTGATGACCGAGGCTCGCACCGAAGACACCGATGCCTCGCGAAGCCTTGAGGAGAGGGAGGCCGACAGCTTCATCAATGAAGACGATGGCGCGGAAGGTCAGAAGAAGGCCGAGGAGGAGGTCGCTACCGAGAAGTAGCTGTTTTCTGTTTTACTTTGTAATTTTGATAAGCAATTCCTTTTGATGTACACTTTCACTACTGTTGCTCGTTCTTTACTTTCAATTTGAACATCAACCGTGTTTGAGTATCCTTTGCATCAAATCACTTTTGTTAATATTCGCGTGTGCCAATTTTGTACTTCGATTCTCAAATGCCAGGCTGCGGCTTATCTGTTTGAGCAGTTGGTTCGTCTTAGAGAAGCCTCGGGGGTCGTTGCCGAGCAGTCTAGCTCGTCGACACCGAGCCCTTCACTTAGCTGCGAGAAGAGTAGCACGGGTTCAGGCATCGCCCCTCCGACGCTCAAGTTAGTAAAGGTGTTATGAATATAAATGACAAAATGAAAAGGAATGAATAGGATAGGGATACGCGTATCTGTATACTAATGATAGTATTTCTTCAGGTGTTTGATGTTCCAGCTATTTTGTATCTTCCTTCCTTCTGATGTTTCTAGCTGGTAAGCCCCGTGTCCCACAACTTTGGACACTTTGTAGGGACCTTCCCAGTTAGGGGCTAGCTTTCCAGCTCCGGATTCTTTCGTGTTTTGAAACACCCTTCTTAGGACTAGATCTCCTTCTTGGAAGCTCCTGAGCTTCAACTTCTTATTGTAGAACCTTTCTACCTGACGCCGCCTTCGAGAGGTTCTGATCGCGGCATCTTCTCGTATCTCGTCTATGAGTTTGAGGTTTTTCTCGAGTAAGTCAGTGTTCCTTGCTTCGTTCGCGAATTCTACTCTGGGACTATTGGCAACGATCTCGACGGGTGCTACGGCCTCGACCCCGTATGCTAGTGAGAATGGCGTTGCTCCGGTGGCGGTTCTTGGGGTGGTCCGGTAAGACCAAAAGACTGCGGGGAGTTCTTCTACCCACCTGGACCCGTGAGGGCTTAGCTTCTTCTTCAGTGTGGCCATTACTGTCTTGTTGGTTGATTCTGCTAGACCGTTTGCTTCGGGGTATCATGGTGTCGAGAACACCAACTTTATTCCATAGGTATCACAGAAGGCTTGCATCCTTTCGCTGGCGAATTGTCGCCCATTGTCTGTGCGTATTTCCTTTGGTATTCCAAAGCGACACAGAACGTGTTTCCAAAGGAATTTGATAACTTCCAAGTCGCGGGTTTTCACCAAGGCTTCGCCCTCCACCCATTTGGTAAAATAATCTGTCACCATAAGTATATGATCCTTCTGGCCTGTTCCTTTCGGCAGCGGCCCTACTAGGTCCATCCCCCACACCATGAATGGCCACGGAGTGATGGTGGCATGGAGGGGTTCTGCGTTTCTATGGGTGGAAGCCTCGAAGCGCTGGCAGCTATCGCACCTCTTCACATGTTCGACCGCGTCTTGCTTTAGCGTGGGCCAGTAGAAACCAGCCGTGATTACTTTGTGGGACAATGATCGGGCTCCGGCGTGATTTCCGCAATCGCCTTCATGTATTTCGGCGAGCACTTTTTCCGTTTCGGGGGCGGCGATGCATCGAAGGAGTGGCCCTTCGAATGATCGTCTATACAGTTCGTCATTGATGAGGGTAAAACGGGCAGCGGTCCTTTCAATCTTCTTCACCTCATTCTTGTTTCCGAGAGTGGGTTCTCCGGCCAAGTATCGTGCGATTGGGACTCTCCAGTTGCTTCCGTCTAGGTCGATGGGCGCGACAATGTTCTGAGTGGAGACAGACGGTGCTGATAACCAAACCTCGGGGATTGGCCGGGCGGTCTGAGAGGAACTGGTGGAGGCTAGACTTGCTAAGGCGTCTGCTCGGGCGTTCGATTCTCGGGGGATGTGGCGGAGGTCCCACTCTTCTATCTTCTCCTTGAGCCTTTCGATCAGGGAGTGGTATAGTTTCAAGCGTTCTTCTTTTACGGCGTAAGTGCCGTCTAGCTGGTTGACCACCAGCTGGGAGTCGCTTTCAGCGCGGACTCTGCGAGCCCCGAGTTCTACGGCGAGTTGCATTCCTTGGACGAGCGCTTCGTACTCAGCTTCGTTGTTAGTTGTGGGGAAGTCGAGTCGAATGGCCCGCTCATAGCTTTCCCCGTGCGGGTCTATCAGGACTATTCCGGCCCCGTTGCCGTGCAAATTGCTGGCCCCGTCGATTTTCTAGGACCATATGCCGGCGTCCTCGTCGGCCTTCGTCATGTGGGCTACCTCGTGCTCTACTTTCAGTTGCAGGTTCGTAGAGAAGTCTGCTACGAAGTCAGCTAATACTTGTGACTTGATGGAGGTTCGTGGTTCATATTGGATCCCATAGCCTCCTACTTTGACTGCCCACTTGAGCAGTCGCCCAGACAGATCCGGTTTTGACAATACGGCTCTTATAGGGTAGGCCGTGATTACTTTGATGATGTGAGCTTCGAAATAGGGTCGTAGCTTTCTGGCGGCATTTACGAGCGCCAGGGCGAGTTTTTCTAAGGCAGTATACCGAGTCTCGGCATCTAGCAGGGATTTGCTGGTGTAGTGCACTGGATGCTGCTTGCCATCTACCTCTCCTATCAGTACGGCTCCGACCGCATGATCCGATACTGATAGATAGAGTAACAACGGCTCACCGTCAGCTGGTTTGGATAGCAAAGGTGGGCTGGATAGGTAAGCTTTCAGTTCCTCAAGCGCCTTTGCGTATTCTTCGGTCCATTCGAACCATTTACCCTTGCGTAGGGTGTTGAAGAAGGAGTGGGTCCTCTCGGAATAGCGCGATATGAAGCGGCTGAGGGCGGCAAGATGTCCGGTCAGCTTTTGTACCTCCTTCGGGGACCTTGGGTGTGCTATCTCTTGGATGGCCCTAATCTGCGTGGGGTTGCCTCTATCCCCCTCTGGGTCACTATATGACCGAGGAATTTGCCGGAGGATACCCCGAATGAGCATTTTGCCGGGTTTAGCTTCATGTTGTACTTTTCCAGGATTTGGAAAGCGTCTTCTAGGTGGACTACATGGTCTTGGGATTTGACGGACTTGACGAGCATGTCGTCAATATAGACTTCCATTATTTTGCCGATCTTTTCCTTGAACATGGAGTTAACGAGGCATTGGTACGTAGAGCCGGCGTTCTTTAGTCCAAAGGGCATCACTTTATAACAGTAGATGTCTTGGCTAGTAATGAAAGCTGTCTTCTCTTGGTCATCGGGGTGCATTTGAATCTGGTTGTACCCCGAGAAGGCGTCCATGAAGCTTAAGAGTTTGTGTCCTGCCGTAGCATTGACTATGGCGTCGATATGTGGTAAAGGATAGGGATCCTTTGGGCAAGCCTTGTTCAGGTCGGTAAAGTCGATACAGACCCGATTCTTGCCGTTCTTCTTCTTGACGACTACCACATTGGCAAGCCAAGTGGGGTAGTGCACCTCTCGTACTGACCCAATGTCGATGAGCTTCTGCACCTTCTCATTGATGGCCTGGTTCTTCTCCGTGGAGAATTTTCGTCGCCGCTGTTGCACTGGTCTGCAGTTTGGGTCTACTTGGAGGCGGTGCGTGATGACGAACGGGTCAATCCCGGTCATGTCGCGATGTGACCAGGCGAATATGTGGACTTTCCTCCGGAGGAACCCTAGAAGGGTGCTCCTGACGTCGGCGGGGAGCTCCGCTCCCACGAAGGTGGTGCGAGTCGGGTCAGACTCATCGAGGGTTACTTCTTCCAGCTCTTCGGCTTCTGGTCGACCCGAGAGGGTCGGTACCGAACCGTGCTATTGTGAACAGACGGCTCGAAAGCTTGCGTAGTAGCAGTCCCTGGATGCTTTTTATTCTCCTCGGATAGTCTGGATTCCCCAGGGAGTGGGGAATTTGAGCGCTTGGTGATACGACGAAGGAACTGCCCTGAGCTCATGGATCCAGGGCCTTCCTAGGATGGCATTGTGCGCGGACGTTGCGTCTACAACTTGGAACTTCATATCCAGGTTCAGGCCTCCGCAGTACATGGGAAGAGTGATCTCTCCGACAGTCTGCTGTTGGCCCCCGTTGAAGCCGTAGAGGGTCATGGTTACTGGCTCTATCTTGCTCATGGGGATCTGCATTTCCTTCAAAGTCCGAAGGAACATGATGTTCGCGGAGCTACCGTTGTCCACGAGTAATCTTTTTACCTGACAATTCGATATCAGGAGTGAGATCACGAGTGCATCGTGATGGGGATGGACGAGCCCCGGTGTGTCCTCCGCAGTGAATTCAATGGCCTCATGTTGCTGCATGGGGCTAACGTGGTGGACCTCATGATTTAGGACCCTCCGGGCTCTCTTGGCCGCAGAGTGCGACCTTCCACTGATCTCTGATCCCCCAACGATCACGTGGATCGTTCGCTCGGTGGGTGGCGGCTTGTTCTGAGGTTCCGCATTTCGGTTTGGGTTGGCCTGCCTACCCCTAGTCCATGTATTTTTCCCTTGTTTGTGAGATACTCGGTGAGATATCCGCTTTTTAGAAGTTCGAGCACCTCCAATCGTAAGGCCTGGCATTCCTCGGTCTTGTGGCCGTGATCGTTATGGAAGCCACAAAATTTTTTCATATCTCGCGTCTTGGGGTCGGACTTCATCTTGGCAGGCCACTTTACAGCTCCATCGAGCCCCTTGAGCACGTTGTTGACCAGGTAGTTCTGATCGACACAGAGATTGTAGGGCACTTCGCCGGAAGTCTTTGCGTTCTACGTATCTCGACCCCGAGGAGCTTCCTCGGTACCGATCCTCTCGCCACTGACCGACGAGGTCGTGGACCTTCTGCTCGTTCAAGCGAGCGATGCGGTTCGGTTCGTCCTCTTCCCAATTGATTTCGGCCCAAGCTTGAGAGAGTACTGAATCCATATCATAGCAAGGATGGCTGGTTAGGTCGCGGTAAAGCTTCGAAGACACGTCCAGGCCGTTCTTGAAGGCAAAAACCGCAATGAGAGGAGGGCAGTTCGGTATCGATGCGAGCTCCTGGTTGAAGCGCCCCACATACGACCGCAGCGATTCGCCTTTCTTGATGCGAATGCTATTTAGAGCGTCTGGGTGCTTGGCTATGTGTCGGCAATTGGAGTATTGCTTCCTAAATGCCATGTGGAGTTCTGAAAACGTTGAGAAAGAGCTCTTCGGTAGGTTGACAAACCACTGGAGCGCTGGACCGGTCAGACTTGCCCCGAAGCTCTTGCACATGCAGGCTTCGTGTAAATCACCCGGGATCGAGGCGGTTAGCATCTTCTGCTTGTAGAGGGCTATGTGGTCCTCTGGGTCGGTCGTCCCATCATAGAGTTGGAATGAGGGCGGCACAAACCTCGCCGGGACATCTGTGTTAGTGATGTCGGGCGTGAAGGGCGAGTCAGCGTAGCTATCGCGTGGTATCAACGAATCTGGGGGAATGATCCCCGGGATGCGGCAGATGAGCTTCTCCAACCCAGCCATGCGCGCCTCGAGACGCTTCTCATATTCGCCCCGCGGCGGTTCGGTGTCGAGGCATTCCGTCGGATGGTATGCCTTCGTTCCCAAAGGTCTGCGCCCTGGGTTCGACGTCGCCGGCGTGTCGAGATCAAACGCCTCCTCCAGGTCAAGGGCCAAGTCCTTGCGGGGGTTCTTTGGTTTCTCGCCAGTGAGGGGCTCCTCGACGAAGGGTTGCTTCTGGGACGCCTTCTCTGTGAAGTACGAAAATGCGAATATATAAGTTTGACACACGGTTGTCAAACTTACTCGCATTAACAGGTCAATGTCAAACCTTATCTGCTTATAACTTTGACTCTTTAGTGTCAAAGTTCCGAATCTGTTTATTACTAGTTTGTTACAACTAACTCCTAATTTATAGGGATCTTGTTTATATCTTGTTGACTACGTTTTTGCAGGTCCTATTTCATAGAATTCGAATATATTATCCATATTAAGTATATATTATTAATTATATTATTTATACTATAATTCTAGGTGGTTATTTTAGTTCCTAAATAATAGGGAGCACCTCCATTTCTTTACTTCACCCCACGTGAGTTTGTGGGAAGTTTATTCTTGTGTGTAAACAGGTAAAGAACGTGGAAGAGGACACGATCCCATTGCCAAGTAGTGGAAGAATGTACGAGTGCTCTAAAATCCAATAAGTACAAGACGAGGAAGACTAGAGAATTGTGGATTAGAGATTAGACACATACTCATACAAGCTCTAGGCTGAATCGTCCTTCCTCAATCATTCTTCAAGCGCACGAAGTTTGCAATCAAGGTGTGGAATCCATCTCCGGAGAGTGAATCCTACGGTGGAGGAGCATTTGGGTTGTTTCGTGTGTTTCTTGAGTTTGATTGTTTTTCGTAGGAATTTTACTAAGGAGTGAACTTAGGAAAATTTCTATCTTGTTTAGTATTTTGTTCTTCACTTGTAAAAACCTTGTTTTGAAAAGTGAAAACTATTTGCCGTGTGGCTCTCGAGGGTTTATATTTTATAAACCTTCGAACAATTAATTCCGCTGTGTCAAACTCTTTAAGCTTCCGTGTGTGTTTAAAATACTCTTTTTTGCATATGTCAAACTTTTCTGTTTTACTAACTTTGACACCATTGTGTTAAACTCGGGCACTAAATTATATAAATTGGCGTCACGAGCCTCTACTTGACGGACTAAGTAGTTTCTTTCCTGAGTGCAGTTTTTCACGATGGATATGTCTAGTGTGCCAGCCCGTCCTCCCGTGTTGGATAGTAATGGGATTAACTACAACATGTGGAAAACCCGTATGCGAATTTACATCAAAGCTGTTGATGAAAGAGCTTGGGCTGCGTTGCTGGAAGGATGGACACCTCCGAAGGAAGAAATTCCAGATCCTGAAGATGCAACAAAGACTGTCATGATTCCAAAAGAAGAAGGAAAATGGTCAAATGAGGAACGGATATTGTCAAACTGCAATGCTAAAGCTCTTAATGCAATTTTTATGTCTGTTGATATTGGTTGTGCTAGGTTAATCTCCAGTTGCTTGGAAGCAAAAGAAGCCTGACTTATTCTTCAAGCCAAATGTGAAGGGTCAACAAGTGTGCGAAAGACCAAAATGAGGCTTCTCACTACAAAATTTGAGAATCTTCGTATGGCGGAGGATGAAACCATCACCGAGTACTTTGAGAAGATGGTGACCATGGCGAATGAAGCTCTAGCACTGGAAGAACCAATTAGCAATGAAAGACTTGTTAGCAAGATGCTTAGGACTCTACCTGAAAGATTCAATCACAAGATTTCTGCCATTGAAGAGGCTAGAGATTTGGAAAAACTGGAGATTGGTGAATTGGTAAGCATTCTTACCACATTTGAAATGAATTTGAATGAACAAAAACAAGTCTACAGGGGCAAAAGCATTGCACTTCATGCTGGAAAAGAACCAGTTGAAAGTGTGTCAAAGCTATCAAAGTTTGACCTCGAGGTGTCAGACGATGAATTGCTTGATGAGGAACAACCAAATCTAGTGCTCTTGACGAAAAAGTTCAACAAATTCATGAGAACTATGAAGAAAGGAAAAGGTGATTCCAGCTCAAGAAGATTCAAAACTACAACCTCCGTGCCTTCAAGCGCCTCAAGTAACTCAACCACATCCTCATGTAAGAGTGATAAATACGCCAAAAATGGTATTAATCCTTTTTCCGAAAGTTCTACTTTTGATAAAGTCAAGTGTCATGGGTGTTCTGGAATGGGTCATTTTGCTAACGAATGTCCTACTGTTCTAAGAAGAAAGAAGTTAAACTTTAACACCACCCTGAGTGAAGACTCTGACACCGATGAGGATGAGGATGAGCAGGTTGTATTATACGTTAGGATTGAGGAGCTCAATGAAGATGATTTGATGGAGGTAGACAACACTGAAGAGCCTAAGGAGGGAGAAGATGCAAGAGATCTCTCGATTGTGCCATGTGGTGATACAAGCATCAGGCATAATGCATCTAACTCTGACGTGTCAATGTCTGAGTATGTTTCAGGTCAAAGCAATGAGGAAGAAGGAAATTTTGTCTCTTCTCCAGAAGAAATGGAGAAAATGAGTGATCTTTTTAACATTGTGGATAAACGATGTGAAGAACAAGGACAGGAGATTGACAGACTAAAAGAGGAGAATCAGTCCATTAGGAGACAGCTCATGAGATTAGAAGTCCTTCTCACTAGAAGAGACAAAGAAGTCAGCCATCTCAAAGAGAAGCTGAAGGAAGCTGACTCTGTCTTTGACAAAATCAATCGTGGACGTGACACTCTAGATGAAATCCTTGCCACCAAAACCTCTGATGGAAGTGGACTAGGATACGTCGATCAATCTACTCCGAGTTCTAGTTTCTGTGACTCCCAGAACTTAATCAAATTCACAAAGGGGGAGTCTGACACCAGAATGTCAAACGAGAAAGAAAAATCAAAGAAGTATGTATGTCATTACTGCAACAAGGCAGGTCACATCAAGCCATTTTGCAGGAAAAGAATTGCAGATGAAAACCAGAAATCAGGTTCAAACTGTTTCGTAGTTTACACTTCTTTGAAAACTAACATTGCAGGTACATGGTACTTTGACAGTGGCTGCTCCAGACACATGACAGGTGATCGTTCATGCCTGTCAGACTATTCAGCAATTTGTTGTGGTACTGTTACATATGGAGGAGTAGCTAAAGGAAGAATTACAGGGAAAGGAACTTTGAATGTGCCAGACTTTCCAAAACTTCAACATGTTTTGTTTGTGGAATGTCTGACAGCCAATCTGATCAGCATAAGTCAACTGTGCGATGATGGGATGGTTGTCAAGTTTGACAAGGACGTTTGTGAGGTATACGATAAAACTAATAGGTGTGTTATGTTTGGCAGTAGATCCTCAGATAACTGCTATCAAGCTGAACAAGAAGGTAGATGCCTGGTGTCAAAACCTGACGAAGCTGAACTGTGGCACCAGAAGATGGGACATGCAAGTACCCATTGCATTCAGAAACTTCTGAAGGCTGATGCAGTCAAAGGTGTTCCTAACCTGAAATTTGACCCTGACAAAGTGTGTGATCCATGTACAAAAGGTAAGCAGGTACATTCTTCTCATCCTGTCACTGATTCAGTTAACACCAGCACATGTTTTGAATTACTTCACATGGATTTGATGGGACCTATTGAAGTTGAAAGTATAGGTCGAAAGAAATATGTGTTAGTATGCACTGATGACTTTTCAAGGTTTACTTGGGTGGAATTCTTGCGAGAAAAATCTGAAGCCTTTGATCACTTCAAGAAGCTGTACAAAAAATTCAAGAAACTCTATCACTCCTGTGTCATACGGATCCAAACTGATCATGGTAGAGAGTTCGAGAATGAAAGCTTTAATGAATTTTGTGAAAGAAAGGGCATCTCTCATGAGTATTCAGCACCTAAGACACCACAACAAAACGGCGTGGTTGAAAGGAAGAATAGGACGCTCCAGGAAATGGTCAGAGTTATGTTAAACTCAAAAAACCTATCCAAAAGACTGTGGGCTGAAGCGGTCAACACTGCGTGCCATCTGATCAATAGAGTGTATCTTCGTCCAGGAACAAAGACCACTCCATACGAGATTCTAAATGGTAAGAAACCTAATCTTAAATACTTACATGTTTTTGGTTGCCTTTGCTTTGTGCTGAATGACAGGGAATACCTTACAAAATTAGACACAAGAAGCAGCAAAGCCCTATTCCTTGGGTATGCTAGCAACAACAGAGCTTATCGTGTGTACAATCTTGACACCCAGACAATTCAAGAGTCTGTCAATATTGTGTTTGACGAGGCGGGATCGCTGTATGACAAGATGGAAGAATTGGATGCTTCTCACCTAATTGAGTGTTCTGAAGAACCTACTTCCAGTGAAAAGTCCTCCAGTGATAAACCATCCACGAGTCATACCTCACCAAGCTCTGACTCAGAAGACCACTCTGACACACCAGTGTCAAACCACGACAGAAGGGATCACTCTGACACACCAGTGTCAAACCTCGACAGAAGGGATCCTCCTCTCAGAATAAGGAAGGATCATCCCAAGTCTCAGGTAATCGGGAATATGACAGAGGGAGTCCAAACCAGAAAGAAGGATCCAGTCAACTACCGTGAGATGGTCAGATCTGTGTGTCTATTGTCAAGGTTTAATCTTCTGCATTCTGCTTGTTATTTATCTTTATTTGAACCAAAGAATGTTAAAGAAGCTCTTGCAGATGAATTTTGGATTAAGTCAATGCAAGAAGAACTCAGCCAATTCGAGTACAATGATGTATGGGAATTAGTTCCAAGGCCGAGTGACAAGAATGTGATAGGAACCAAATGGATTTTCAAAAATAAAACCGATGAAAAGGGCAACGTAGTGAGGAATAAGTCTAGATTGGTTGCTCAAGGGTATACGCAAGTTGAAGGCATTGACTTCGACGAAACGTTCGCTCCTGTGGCAAGATTAGAATCAATCCGTCTTTTGATTGCTATTGCTTGTGCTGCAGATTTTTTACTTTATCAAATGGATGTCAAAAGTGCATTTTTGAACGGGATACTTGAAGAGGAAGCTTATGTTGAACAATCTAAGGGATTCGAAGACGTGTCAAAGCCAGATCATGTTTATAGACTTAAAAAAGCCCTATACGGTTTGAAGCAAGCTCCTCGTGCATGGTATGCCCGTCTAACTGATTTTCTATTGGAGTTAAACTTTGTAAGAGGTAATGCTGACAAAACCCTCTTTGT
>JAPKLW010002763.1:25960-66854 GCA_026898455.1 Plectranthus barbatus | reverse complement strand
AATCGTTTTGAAACCATTTGAAACTGTTTTGAAACTGTCCTGAAAACTTCAAGTTTTAAAATGTTTCATATTCTGGGAGTTGATTGAAAGGATTGCTCGTGTTTTACACCCCACTCCATCCTGCGCGACCTGAGGTATGATTTAAGTTTTGAATTACCTGCTTGCAAAAAAAAAAAATAAATAAATAAATAAATAAATAAAAATTGCTTAATGACTGGGTCACTTAAAATGTTTTTGTAGTTGAAGGAAATTTTGAAATGAAAGCACAATTGATTGTGTCTGTGAGTTATTTCGAAAAGTGGTTTGAAGATGTCTTTCTGAGAACATGTGTTGATTTTGTGTCTAGTATGGACGTACTAGCTTTCGCTGTGAGCTTTAAATAAAAGGAATTGATTGACGTCATACCTTGCGAAATTGATTGATTATGAAAATTTAGTTTTTGACGAAACTATTTGATTTTGGCACTGATGAGGTGTCCTTGTGAATTATGATTTCAAAATGAATGATGAGTTGAAATATGTTGCAAGCAGTGTAAATATTTATGTTATGGTTTTAAAAGATGTGTTAACATGTGAGTTGAGCTGTATGAAATTATTGAAATTTTGAATTGACTTGGAGGTTATATTAGGATGGATTAGGACTGACCGACTAACTGTTGGGCTTTGAAAAAGCATTAACTTGACGAACTTAGAATGACGTGGAGTTTGGTTATTGTTTAGAATTTAAATTGTTCCGGGTGGAGTGAAACGACACCCGTAGTTGACTAAACCTTAGAACCTTGGTCTTGATTATCGTGAAATTGAAAATTTCACTGTCTAGTTTAGTATGGTTGAGTAGTGAGAATGAGTTGACTTGTGGAAACTACAAGTTAACCAAGTGTACAGAATGTACACGGTGAGCCTGACAGATGGACCCTTACCAGAGACTAGTCCGACAGTTCAGGAATCACCTTTCTTTTCAGAGGAAAACCTCGTTTCTACCTTGATGGAGTATTGTCGTAATTGGATGATGTTGGAACAATATGTGGTTATTGTGATGATGACGGTTGTTAAGATTGATGCTTTAATTCAATCAAGGTTATTTATGTCATTACTAATTGGTTATGACATTGTAGAAAACCAGGAATTATGGAAAACATAGGTCGAGGACGTGGACAAGGCCGCGGCCGGGGCAGAGGCCGAGGTCGGGCAGAGGACGAGGGAGAGCAAACCTGCAGAATAATATTGAGGCCCCAATCTTAGAGGAGGTTCCTATCCTTCATGACGTTGAGGAATATGAAATACTGTCTGACGAAGACAGTGTAACTGTGCAGGGCGCACCTCACCAACCCCCACTTGAGAGGATACCTGCTATTTTAGCCTTTAAACTTGTAGAAACCTTTCGCAAGCAACAGCCACCCACTTTCGACGGGACAGGAGGTCCTACCATTGCAGAAGATTGGGTAAGAGAGCTAGAGAAGATATTTCGGCACATGCAGTGCACAGAACTAGAAAAAGTCAACTGTATGACTTATCAGCTCAAAGGAAAGGCAGATCGATGGTGGGAGACGTATATGAAATCTCTAGCACCGGCTGAACGACAACAGATGGATTGGGAGAACTTCAAGGAGGCTCTGTACGAGAAGTTTATCCCAAAACAGTATCGAAGGGATAGAGAGGTAGAGTTCTTCTTGCTGGAACAAGGCAAGATGTCAGTGGAAGAGTACGACACCAAATTTGGTGAGTTATTGCAGCTAGCGCCGCATCAGGCGGACACACCTGAGAAGATGTCAGACAAGTTTAGAGAAGGGTTGCGTGAAGACATCCGCACGCAGTTGTCTACCATCACTGGGTTGACCTATCAGGAACTCTTGAGGATGGCGCTGGATATTGAAGCTTCTAAGAACAAGAAGAAGTTGCCGGTCTGGGGAGCTCCGGAACCCCAAACTTCAGCCCCCACACAGAAGAGAAAGTGGGAGTAGACTCTGAAGCAGACTTATCTGGGACAGAGTAGCCAGAAGCGCCCGGATCAAGGGAACTATCAGAACTTCCAGAGGCGTAATTACAATCAATCATATCAGAGGAATGATGCGCAAGCGGCTCCCAGGAACGAGCAGAGAAATATGGTCCTGCAGAACTGTAATAAATGTGGAGGAAAACACTCGGGGGAGTGTATGAGGGGAGTAAACAAATGCTTCAATTGTGGAGGCACAGGACATTTCTCCAGACAATGTCCTTCACCTCAATCAGGAGGAGGAAACCACCAGAATTTTCAGAAGCCGGGCAACCAACAGTTGAAGGCGATCAGAGGTAACCGCCAGCCCTGGAGAGGAAACACATGGAATCGTGGAGGGGGCAGGCAGGATCGTCAGTCACCGCCAAGACGCCCGAATGAGAATCAGCTCGAAGGGAATCAGCCACAGAGGAGGGCTAGAGCATATGCCCTGGAAGGAAACAAAGATGAAAGTAACCTCGCAGGTATGGGAACTATCAATGATATACCTGTTATGATATTATTTGACACTGGAGCATCCCATACATTCATTTCATCTGCATGTGTTGAGGCATTAGAGCTTAAGGTAGAGAAAGGTAGTCATGAACTGAACGTAGCAATGCCTTCAGGAGAAATAACTATTACTACCTTAGTATGCCGTGATTTGAGAATCAAATTATATAAACAAGAGATTCTAGTGGCCGAGTTGAACGTGATGAATATGTATGACGTAGACGTGATTCTAGGAATGGATTGGTTGTCGGAAAACAAAGCGATGATCTTATGTCATGAAAGAAAAGTTATTATCCCACAGCCAGGAAACGAAGAATCGTTTGTCTATGGGTTTAGAAGAAGGCAGCGAGTGCCAGTTATCTCAGCACTACAAGCTTCGAAGCTATTGCATAAGGCTGAGAATCAGGCATTCTTGGTATATTTAGAAGGAGAAGAAAAGCCAGAATTGTCAGTCCGAGATGTACCGATAGTAAGAGAGTTTGAAGACGTGTTCCCAGAGGAATTACCAGGTTTGCCGCCAGACAGGAAAGTGGAATTCACGATAGACTTAGAACCAGGAGCGGCTCCGATTTCCAAGGCACCGTACCGCATGGCACCGAAGGAATTGCAGGAATTGAAGGTGCAATTGCAAGAGTTACTGGACATGGGATTCATTCGACCAAGTGTTTCACCTTGGGGAGCACCGGTCTTATTTGTCAAGAAGAAGGATGGTTCGATGAGAATGTGCATCGACTATCGAGAGTTGAACAAGTTGACGTTGAAGAACCGTTATCCTTTACCAAGGATCGATGATCTGTTTGACCAGCTCAAGGGAGCAAGTCTATTCTCCAAAATTGATCTTCGATCAGGGTACCATCAATTGAAGATTCGGAAGGAAGACATTCCGAAAACGGCCTTCAGAACCAGATATGGCCATTATGAATTTGTAGTGATGCCGTTCGGACTCACGAATGCTCCAGCAGTGTTCATGGATTTGATGAACAGAGTGTTTCATCCATATCTCGATAATTTTGTCTTGGTATTTATCGATGATATCCTTATCTATTCAAAGAATGAGGAAAAACACAAACAGCATTTGAGGACGGTATTACAGACGCTCAGAAATGAGAAGCTCTATGCCAAATTCAGTAAGTGTGAATTTTGGCTAAGAGAAGTGACATTTCTAGGTCACATCGTGTCAGCTGATGGCATAAAAGTAGATCCAGCAAAGATTCAGACGGTAATAGAATGGAAGTCACCAAAGACGCCAAATGAGATCAGAAGCTTTCTAGGTCTAGCTGGATACTACAGAAGATTTATTGAAGGATTCTCGAAGATCGCGAAGCCAATGACACGACTGCTTCAGAAAGGAATAAAGTTTGAATGGACAGAAGAATGTGAAGAAAGCTTCCAGAGATTAAAAGAGTTGTTGACAACCGCACCAGTCTTGGCAGTACCCGAAACAGATAAGAATTTTGAGGTATACACAGATGCGTCCAAGAATGGACTAGGTTGTGTATTGATGCAAGACGGAAAGGTGATAGCTTATGCATCAAGACAGTTGAGATCGCATGAAGTGAATTACCCGACTCACGATCTAGAGTTAGCGGCCGTAATTCACGCATTGAAGATTTGGAGACACCATCTCTATGGAGTCAAGTGTGCCATATTCACGGATCACAAGAGCTTGAAGTACTTCTTCGAGCAGAAGAACTTGAATATGAGGCAGAGGAGATGGCTTGAACTAGTCAATGACTATGATCTGACGATAAACTATCACCCCGGTAAGGCAAACTCCGTAGCCGATGCCTTGAGCCGGAAGGGAGAGGCGCAATTAGGAAGTATGCTTACCAGAGAGAATAGCCTGATCAGAGAGTTTGAAAGGCTTCATCTGGAAGTTATATCGCCTTCAGAAAGAAAGAGATGTAAAGTAGCAGCTTTGACTGTCGTGCCAGATCTAAGAGAGAGAATCATTGAGGCACAGAGAAAGGATATTGAACTAGAGAAATTACGTCAAAAGATCAGAGTCAAGCAGACGGGTGAATATAGAGAGGCACCTGATAACGCACTAATATGCAGAGATAAAATTCTTGTGCCAAGCAGTGAAGACTTGAGGAATGAGATTATGAGTGAGGCTCACGATACGCCGTATACCGCTCACCCTGGAAGTACAAAGATGTATCAAGATTTGAAAACAAAGTATTGGTGGGACGGTATGAAGAGAGATGTAGCCTTGTATGTAGAGAAGTGTTTAGCATGTCAGCAAGTCAAGGCCTTACATCAACGACCATACGGGAAGTTGCAGCCGTTAGACATTCCTGAATGGAAATGGGAACATATTGCTATGGATTTCGTAACAGGATTGCCAAAGTCACAAAGAGGGAATACATCAATATGGGTTATAGTGGATCGTCTGACGAAGAGCGCGCACTTCTTACCCATCCGAGTGACATATGGGTCAGACAAACTGGCACAGCTTTACATTCGAGAGATTGTCAGACTGCACGGAGTGCCGGTAACTATTACGTCTGACAGAGATGCAAAGTTTACATCACGATTTTGGAGAAGCTTACAGCAGGAATTGGGAACGCGCCTGAATTTTAGTACGACATTTCACCCCCAGACAGATGGCCAGTCTGAGAGAACTATCCAGACTCTAGAGGACATGTTAAGAACGGTTGTTCTCGATCGAGGAGGGAGTTGGGAGCCGATTTTATCACTTATTGAGTTCGCCTACAACAACAGTTACCAGGCGACAATTGGAATGGCTCCGTACGAAGCTCTGTATGGGAGAAAGTGTCGATCCCCACTATATTGGGATGAAGTCGGAGAGAGACAAGTTCTCGGGCCTGACGCCATTAGTGAAATGATTGAAATTGTCCGTCAGATTCGAGACGGAATAAAGGAGGCTCAGAGTAGGCAGAAGTCCTATGCTGATTCTAGGAGGGTTGAGTTACGGTTTGAGATTGGTGATAAAGTGTTTTTGAAGGTCTCGCCTTCCAAAGGAATCATCAGATTTGGAGTAAAGGGCAAACTACGACCGCGCTTCGTAGGACCCTACGAGATTTTGGAACGTATAGGCCCAGTGGCTTATCGTTTAGCTTTGCCTCCGAGCATGGGGAATATACATAACGTGTTTCACGTGTCACAGTTGAGAAAATATGTATATGATTCAAAACACGTGATTCGCCAGGAAGAGATTGCTTTGAATTCAGATTTACATTATGAAGAAAGGCCAGAAGCAATACTAGAACGAAAGACCCAAGAGTTGAGGAGCAAATCGATTTTCCTTGTCAAGGTTTTGTGGAGACATCACGGACAAGAGGAAGCTACTTGGGAATTAGAAGACAAGATGCGGGATAAGTACCCAGAACTTTTTGAATCACCCTAGCGAATTTCGGGACGAAATTTTTTTTAAGGTGGGGTGAATGTAATACCCCGTATTTAAATTTCGATCTTGTCTAAATAATACGAATTTCTAGTGCACTTATGATACTCTATTTTCTAAATTAAGGGTTATTATTTAAAATAAAATAAAAATCTCTATATATTTATATATATAGTATGTATGTATAATGCACTACTAATATTTATATTAGCACTATTAAAACTAATATATTTTATTTAATTATGGAGGAACCACTATATAGTGTATAATGCACTAATAATAAAAAAATAATAAATAAAAATAATAATGTGGAGGAATTAGTGGGGAAATTATTATTAATAATAGTAATGTGGAGGAATTAGTGGGGAAATTATTATTATTAATAATAATAATAATAATTAAATGTCTTTTTATGCCTATATAAGGGCATGAGATTGGAGCAAATATACACACAAAATAAATAGAGAGAAATAAAAGGAGAAGGAGAAGTAGAGTGAGAGAGAAAGAGAAGGCAAGAGTGCAAATTTCAGAAAAAAAATCCACCACAGCCGTCACCTTTCCGGCGACATTCCGGCCGCCTCCAGCAAGATATCGACGAACCGGCACCACCAACGTGTAGCTCTTGCTCCCAGCTTCGTTTTGAGCTAAGGTGGAGCTCGTGAGGCGGAGTATCGAGCGAGATATCGAGGAGAGAAGGAGGGTCACCGGACTGTGGTGAATTCTTCCCAGCCCAGCCCCCTTCTCGCCGTCCCTGTTTCCGGCTGTATTCCGGCTGCCACAGACCGCCACCGGCCACAAGATCAAAACCATTGCGTAACCCTTACTTCAAGGTTTCCGTGAAGCTAAAATACGAGTCGTGAGGCTGAGTGTCGAAGGAGATACGGAAGAGAGAAGTCACTCCACTCACAAAACCATTTCCAGCACCCCCACCCATTTCTCTCTCCACGCTGCCCGGTTCCCGGCGCGATTACGGCCAACTCCGGCCACCATTTGACGAGCCACTAGCGCCATCTGAAAGCTCGTTCTCCAAGCTTCGATTTGAGTACTCGTGGGCTTCGAGAGGACGAGGAACGAGAAAGTTATCGTAGAGAGAAGTGAGCCCGCCGGAGTTGGTGAGAATACGATTTTCAGATTTTAAATCTTGTTTGAATGTGATTTTCACGAACCATAACTCATATTTTCGTGTTTGTCTCGATCCGATTTAAGTTACTCTCAATTTTTAAGTTTAATATATGTTTATCCAAGCATGTTAAACATATTTAAGGTGTAGGTTATTGAAATCGAGAGTCGGGATTTGATTAATTCGATTAAAGTAAAGCCAAGACATGATTTGGCGATTGGAATTTAAATTGTGAAATTATTTAGTCGAAGGTTGGATTATGCGAAGTGGGTTCAAGTTGAATGATAGGAAGTTGTCGGTTAAATGTCGGTCCTAGGTCCTAATTTCGTCTAGTATTATCAGTTAAGGCTGATAGGAATACTTAGACTATCCATCCTAATTAGTTGTATATATTGTGATTATTTTGAAGGGGATTTAAAGTTAAAGGGAACACAGCTCAATCTGCACGAATAACAAGACCGTCTTTTATACTGTAAGCATAACACAGGTGGGAACTATTTTCAGTAAAAAGTAAATGATTTTCCGAGCTTCATGCTCAGTTTACAAAATGTGTGAAAATGATCTTGTTTTAACTGATTGCTATGCTAAATGTTTTTGTGCTATTATATTTGTACCTCTGTCAGTTGACGCTTTCAGAGAGATGATTTAATGAGAATGTACCAGGAAATTACTGCGCTGATCTCATTAAAAGAAAAGGGTTGAAGCCCTAATGAAAAGAAAAGGGTAGAAGCCCTACTTAAAAGAAAAGGGTAGAAGCCCTATATAAAAAAAAGGGTTGAAGCCTTATTATCTGAAATCGATCGGGTCTCAAGGTATTATACTGAGACTAGTGCACTAATTGATGACAGTGGGTTGAGTGGTTTATCCATTCCCAGCTGTTCATCGTAACTTGGAAGTAGGCCAGCTTCCAGTTACACAACGGTAAACAAATATAATAACATGTCGAATAGCACGTGCGAAATAAAATGTTTTAGATAACACGGTTTCTTTCAACAAAACCCCGTGTTTATCTGTGTGAGTTGCATAGCATTCTTACTTAAACTGTATTTTTCGGGCATGTTTCCACGGGGTACAATTGTACTCAGCCCCTCGTATTATTTCTAAAATACGCAGGTTAAGCAGCGAGGATGGAAGTGCGGGGTGTAAACAGACGCAACAAGGATTTTACAGATTTTGAAAGATCCTGAGATATGCATCTTCATATGCATATCTTCACTACGCTGCACACACTGCTGCACCGCTCTCTGAACTTTATCCTTCCCGTATTTTAAATGCTTTTGTGAACAAATGTTAAACTCCTTACATTATTACCCTTTAAATGTGTTTAAACGTTATTTCTTATTACTCTTTTGAATTATGATAAATCTTCCGCTGTTTTAATTTATGAAAATACTTGAAAATCATCAACCACGACTGTAGCGCGGCCCAAAGTTGGGAAGGTCAGTTGGGGGCGTTACAGTAGGACTCTGCCTCCTGGCCCTTTTGGCCGCAGATCTGGTGACTCCGCTGATCTCCGAACCTCCGGTTATGCAGTTTATAGTTCGAATGGGGGCGGGTTGTTTCTCTGTCCGGTTCGCTTGATCTTGCTCCGGCGTAGCTTGCTTTTCGCGAGTCCAGGTCCTTTTCCCTTTATCGGATAGGAACTCCGTCAATATTCCTCTTTTTAATAAATCGAGCACCTACAGTTTCAGGGCTCGACAATCCGCCGTATTATGACCATGATCGCTGTGAAAATCAAAGAACTTCTTTGGATCCCTTAAGGACGGGTCAGCTTTCATTCTTGGCGGCCACTTCACTTTATCCAACATCGGGCGAAGTACGCTTTGCACCAATTCTGCTGGCTCGATGGTAAGCGTGTACTCTGGTGTCCCTGTAGTCAAGGAGTTGACATGAGGTGGTCTACTCCCGGAGGGGCGATTGTAAGGATGCGGCCGTGCGGGACGACGGTCACGTTGTTCCGGCCGGCGCTCCTCTCTTGCGGCTACTGGCCGTCCGCCACATCTTGACCTCCGATACGGCTCGTCCTCTTCCCATTTGATTAATGCCCAAGCCCTGTTAAGCACGTCATCCATGGTCTGGCAGTGATAGATCGATAATTCCCGATATAAGTCCGAATCGACATCCAGACCCTTGGTGAAGGCTCGCACTGCGGTACTGTTTGGGCAACTTGGGACCGCCACTAACTCTTTATTGAACCTGGATAAATATGCCCTGAGTGACTCTCCGGGTTTCTGGATTATTGCATATAAATCATCCGGGTGTTTATCGAGCTTTCGACTACTCGAATATTGTCGGGGAAATAGCTGGTGCAGCTCAACGAACGTTGAGATCGAACCCCTCGGCAAGCTAATAAACCATTGCAAGGTCGGTCCAGTGAGACTTGATCCGAAGCTTTTACACATACAAGCTTCGCGGCGAGCGCTAGGAATCGCTAGTGCGAACATCTTTTGCTTATAGACCGCGACGTGGTTCTCCGGATCAGTTGTACCGTCATAGAGTGCAAAGCTCGGAGGGGTAAAGCGGTCAGGAAGTTCGGCCTCTGCAAGCTCAGGTGCAAACGGGGACTCCGTGTAGCTCTCACGCGGGATGGTTTGCTCCGGAGGCGGTAGCCCAGGCACCCTGGCGATCAAGGACTCGAAGTAGCTTAGTCACTATTCGCTCCAGTTGCGTTAGCGCCGACCTTCCTGCGTAGTTTGGATTCGGCTGCCTGATGTTGTTGTTTGGTTCTATTAATGTACCCGGCGTCCGTTGATTAGTTTCATCTTCGGCAGCCCGGTTAAATTCATCATGTAAATTATGGGCAGTGAATGCTCGAGCCCTACTCGCGCTCCCAGGTTCTTCGACTAACGGACGGTTCGCCAATTGATTTAGTCGGCGGTTGTCTTGCTCAAGAGCCTGACACTTCTGGGTAACTTGAGCACCCAGCTTTTCCATTACCCCTCGAGCTGTCTGAACCTGACTTACCAGTTGTGCCACGTATGGGTCTTGCATTAGTGCCGGTGGCGGCGGAGGGAATGACAGTTTGCTGCGTGGGGTTACGTTGAAGGCTCGCCTCATATCCTCCAATGATCCGGAAGGTTGATCTGTTCCCCGTCCGCCAGGGTTTGGACGTCCTCGTCCTGCTACAGACTGCTGGCCACGCCCCTGACTCAACCCTCTTCCGGTTCCAGGGAGCGTGGTGTCCCCTTGTGGTGGAACGGTTCCACCGATGACAAGCTCGCGATTTCCATCGTCTGCCATTCCTGCAATAAATTGTTAGTGCAAAAACTTGTTCCTGGGCCCCACGGTGGGCGCCAATTGTTGCGGGGTGAATTTGTATGAAATTGGAGCCCAAGAACAATTGAATCAACGATATAGAAAACAATACAAATTATAGTAGGTAGGCAGAAATATTGTTTTTGATTGCTGAAGTGAATACAATAAAATGGAAAATAGAAGAAATAGAACAAGATATGAATTAAACAAGTTGAATCGAGTTGTATCGAGCTGTGGTAGCAATTCTTGATTTGTGCAGCGTCCTCAGATTGTGTCTTTCCAGAAATATATATAGCCGTTCCCAGAATAACGCTTCCCCCTTGAACTCCGCAATTTCCGTCGAGCTTTATTGCTGATTTATCCGTTTCACAATTGAGAGATCCGCTCCTCATTTAAACATGCTTTAAATGTCGAACCGTGGATTTTGAATCTTCATAGCTCGAACCATAGTGTTCGATCCATATTCTCGACCTATCATTATGGGCCTCACCCAGGGTTAATAAAATAAAGTTAGTCATGGTATCCATGTTACCGATCTCTTCACCCCTACATGCTATCATTGGCGGAGCAACTCAAATCACAAATCCAGCAATCTGTTTCAGTCAAGATCGGCGGCTCCTTTGTCTCCTTATCTTCTCCCTTAGGCCATTCACAACAGCAGTGACCAATGCTGGTCACCAAATAAGATAATATTTATTATATATTATTCTCTTCGTTCTGAGTAATTAGTCTTATTTAGATCCGACACAGTAATTAATGTTTGTGAGTGTAGTGGAATTAATATTTTATTGATGTGAGAGAATTTTTTTCCATTTTACAAAATAGACTAATATAATGAAATAGAAGAAAATGGAAAATACGACTAATAAGGCAGGACAGATGGAGTAAAAAAATAGAAATTTGTTGAAGAATGTGTGACCATAATCGGCAGACACCCTCTGACTGTCCGCTGCTTGAACAGACGCATGGCATCCTGCAATTGGATGTCTTTTTTATTTATTTTCTAATTAAAGTTTTATATTGTATTTAAAGAGAGAAATTAATATTTTAATTAAAAAGTTAGATTGAGTTGTGGTTACTGATGTGAATGTAAATAATATTAGTTTTTAAGTTGTGTAGTGGATAAAATAAAAATTAATATTTTATTAAATAGTTGGATCATGTCCAGTCACTGATGAGGATAGTCTTTCAAAGGAATCTACATCTGAGGTACTTGAATGTGAAAAATTGTGCCCGAATTTACTACTGTAACATGAAAATGTTAGTCGACAAAATAATTAACGTTTATTTCTGAACTGGTCAGCAACTTACCAAATGTATAACACTATAAAAAATCAGAAACACGGATATGTAAAAGTGATGCCAAAGTTTAACAAAACCATGTTACTGTTAAAGATACAGAAAAGTCTAACACGTTAACTCAAAATTAGATATGCAGCGGATTTACAAATATGTTCTGGGACTTATTGCTAAATTTTAGAGTGCCTCATGACGAAAGTGATTTCACTTAAATAAACTAAGTTTTACAAAGGAAATCAAAGACAACAAAATACTCGAATTTCTTCTAAGTTCACTCCTTAGAATAAATTCGATTACAAAACTTACTAAATAACTTAAACGACACCAAGCAGCACTTCTTCAATCGTTGGATTCACTCTCCGGAGATCGCCTCTATGCTGGTATGGTGGTCTTCGAATATTATGGAATAGTAAGAGTGAAGAACTAAATGCTTTGAAAAACTTCTCGTAGAATATGGAATAAAATCAGTCTCTCTACGTTATTCATTCTTCAATCTTCCTTTTATTCATGTCTTGGAGTGCACGATCTCACAACTCACGTCCTTGCAGTCATGGTCTTGATCTCTTTCCACGTCCACTTGCTCCATTCCAAAAAAATAGAAGCTCCACAATATCTCGCGCGGGTAGTGGAGGCACTCCCCTTTATTTTACCTACAATAATAGTAAATATAATAATATATGGATAGGATAATGTGCACGACCCCTAAAAAGTAGGAACCGAAAAGATATTGAATTAGGGTTGAAATATTCATCTCTAAAAAATAGAAAACGGTGTTAACCAACTCTTAGCAGACATCGAAATATAACATTAACATGCATGTGTCAGACTTTGATGTTAAACATAGAAATGTTTAACATCCAAAATCTCTGACACTATCAGGATGTACCACATCTCGAGATGTCTGGCAGGTCTTGGACGCAATTTTTAGTCATAATTCCAAGTCTTGTAAACTTCGACTAAAAGATGATCTCCGACTCATGAAAAAGGGTTGCCACTCGATAACTAAAATTGAACGCCAATTGAAATCTTTATGTGATGAACTTGCAGGCATGGATAGTCAAGTCAAAGATACCGATAAGGTTCATTGATTTCTTCGAGATTTTGATTCTACTTTATCTAGTTTTTCTACGGCACAAAGGACTACCCACCTTTCGTGATCTTATCTCCAAGATTGAGAGTTTCTCCCTCTTTCAAAGTCTTTCGACTCATTTGGCTCATTCACAGTAGCTTTCTACATTTAGAACAAACCCTCCACTTCAGCTACAAATTACTTTGCTCCTACTTATTACTCTCATGGCCGTGGTGGCGCCTCTCGTACTTCTCATTCTCGTGGACATAATGGTAGTTTGATGGTTCATATGTTCGCTCGGTCTAGGTTTGAAATATTATTTATTTTCTTTATGTCTTTATTGCATGAGTCTATTTAGAGTTGTATTATGCATGTGGTATTAGTTTCTTATATTTTCAGGTATATACAAGTGAATAGAGCATTTAAGATCCAAAATCCCGAGAAAAAGTACTCAGTTTCGATCGTGGTATGGCATTCGGATCAACACATGGACAAAGCCATGTCAGCTGACTTGTGGTATGTTGGTCGACGCAGACATGTCAACCGACACAGCTAATTCCGGTCAGCACGCATGAAAATTTAAAGTCCTCAAAATTGACATGTTTTGTGCCGGAAATTGAGTGAAGATGCAATAATATATTGCATATGGAAAACCTGAAGGCCCAAGAAGTAGTGTCTTTATTACATTGGGTATCTAGATTGAGATATACATACAAAATATAATTTTATTCCTTATATAATTGCACCATTGTTCAGCCCACATAAATCCTATAAGTAATCCTCTAGTATAGACTATTATGTATCCCTTATTTACCATAATTTATCCAGCAATTATTGAATTTATTAGTATTCACCATTGAATTTATGCACTCAAGAAAAGATTCAAGGACATAATTGACAACTCTGGCTAAGTTTTTTGATCCCTTTTTATTATTAATGCAATTTACTTTAATTTAATTATGTTTTATTATGTTTAGCTAAATATCCTACAAGATTCAAGGATTTGAACAACGATTTTGGATATATGTTTAGGATTGTTTGATTCATTGCTGATGGTTTATGATTCCTATTTTATTGATTAATTCTAAATTAATTTAAAGTCCAGGAGGTGAAGATTGTTTAGATGTTTAGCTATTGAAAGAAGGACTAGGAGGTGAATATTGATAATGGAATTAAAAATATGCATGATGCTATTTGTATTGTCTAACTAAGAAGTATTAGATTGTAGGGATTTTGATATGATGATTAATTAATGTTCTTGAGATCGAGAAGAGATAGTCACTAGTTAGTAATCTAGATTATATTTGTCTAACCAAGGAAATATAATATTGTTAAAGATATCACTTATTGCCCTCTCTCGGATGGATGTTGGTCATGAATTTGATTGATTAGTTGATTGCTTGTTATCCAGGATAAAAGTTTAACACTAAGAATTTATTATTCCTTTTATTTGAATTTAAATCCATATTTTATCTTTCTGCCAATTTTAATAATCAATTCAAATTTTATTTGCTCAAACAATATATCTAAAAAATATGTTTCATTATATGATTTATTTTAAGACATCTTTTCTTGTTGGTTTGACATTCGAGTTATAAATTTATTTGCTACTGTCTTATAATTAATATAATAGGAGTATCAATGATCATTGTTCAAACTGTCACCCACCATGTTGCTGAATTTGTTGCCTGGAAGGACACTATATTGGTTCCTGTCTAGACCAATAGTCTTAACAATCTTCTCAAGTGGTGGCGAATTTAGCTGAGCCTTTCTCGGTCAGTTGGCCCTTATCTCAGTCTGATTCATCTAATTGGTTTCTTGGTACAAGGGCCTTTGCATATGTGACTCCAACTACTGCCTCGTTGGATGATTCTCAACCTTATTCTGGCAGGGATCGAGTTGTTGTGGTAATGGTGATAATCTCCCTATTTCTTATATTAGTAAATTTGTATTTCAGACTCTTTTCATTTATTCACAAATTTGCTTTTTTTTTAAATCTCCATCAATTTACTGCTTAGGTGGAAAATCATTTCAGTTGTTCGGTAAAAAGGTTTCAAAGTGATAGTGGAACAAAATTTACAAAAAAGATGGTTCAAGAATTCTTTTGTTGTAAAGGTATCCAACATCTCACTATCTTGCCCTTACACGCCCTTTCAAAACGGTCGATCTGAACACAAGCATTGTCATATTATCGAGACCAGCCTCGCTGTGCAATTTCATGGTCATGTACCTCGCAATATGTGGGTGGAAGCATTCAGTATCGCAATCTATATCATAAATTGCCTTCCACATTCTATTCTGAATGGTTTATCTCCTTTGGATGTACTATTTGGTACTGCACCACATTATGAGAATTTTCATCCTATTGGTTGTCACGTCTATCCATGCCTTTGAGATTATGCGACAAATAAATTCTCTGTTCGCAGCCATCCATGTATATCTGTTGGCTACTCTTCACCACGCAAAGGTTTTTGGTGTTACCTTCATGCAACACCGTCGACCGAAGTACCGGCTCAATTGTGTTCATGATCCATGTCGAAATCATGACATTATTTTGTTCCCAATCACCCAAACTTGGCAACACATCAGTCGACTTAGGGCATGTCAAAGCCCCATTGATGAAGCCAAGCTTTTTCTTCACTTGTAGTGCGTTCTTCACTACTTTTGACCACTCATCCTAATTATTTTCCGTCAACTGAATGTGAGTGATGGTGTATCCAGGTCCATCACTGTTGGACAAGACATACACTAGATGTTGTTGAGTTACAACCCCTTTGTTTTTCTCATTTCCGTCAACCAAGACTCTGGTACCATGAAGAGAAACAGAGAGGAACGATTGTGGGAATTTTCTGTATTGTTATATTCTCTAGGAACCAAAACCATATTACAATATATACAACCAAAAAGGAAGACTATCTCCGCAAGAAAGGAAAAGAAACATCCTAGCATAATTACATGACTTACCTAAAAATAAAATAGAAAAGTGACACAAAATATAATCAATATATACACACATGTTGAACTCATAAATCATGCCAATAATGTTAAAAATAACTATTGTCCTTTATAATTATTATTATTTGTTAAAAAAAGTATTAAAAATTTAATATGATAAACCCATTTACCATAAATTTAAGTGAGAAAAAAAACTAATAAAAAAGAAACGTGATTATATACCTGAGGCCTGAGCGCCCAATTCTAAAATTAGGGCTTCCACAAATTCGGTAGTTCCTCCGCCTCCTTCACGCCTCTATATAAACTTAACCCACACGTCTCTATATTAAAAAAAGTATTGTTCTGGCTTACTTACAAGTCTTTACTTTTAACCTGAGCTAAACACAAGAACACAGATATGCAAGAAAAATATAGATTTGGTCCTAAGCGACTCAGAAGCAGCTAGTCTGTAAAGACCAGCCCCTCTGATACCACTTGTTGGTCCCCAATAAGAGTGTTTTTATATGCAGCGGAAGTATTAATACGGTCTTGCACTTATCTTACTAAGGTTTCGACTTAGCATGTATTTATCAAATGTGTTTAAGCTCAAATATTCGTTAAGTTAATTGTAGATTATACTACAACACTTGGTGTGTTGAGTTTCAAGTATGCACATCCACACAATAATGAATAAAAGCAATAAAAGAGACACAAGGATTTATAATGGTTCGAACAACTATTCTACGTCAACTCTTCAGTCCTCCGACTGAAAATTCACTAAAAGATTGAGTACAAGGTTAGGTCTGATCTCTAACGTTGAGCATCTCCTCCGTCTGGTCAGCGCGCACCTTCAAGCACATTGATCTTCAATCTTCACCTTGTCGCTCCGTAGAGTGAGGACAAATCTCCCTTCTCCTTGGACGTCGACTGTTGGGAGTTTTATAGTTCTTCCCAGAACCTATCCTTGTGTTGGCGATACTCGTAATATCCACATTCGTTGTGAACTACATGGGGCATCCTTTCAACCAGAGCATCTCGCAGAACAGGCCGTTCAAGTATGCCCTGCTTGGAGCAGTTGGTTTCTTCACCGTCATCACCTCCGACTTATTTAGGGACTTGAATGACTGGTTGAAGCTAGTGCCGATGTCGAAGGAGTTGAGGAATAAGCTGATGCTCTGGTCTTTCCTAACGTTCGTAGTTTGCTATAGCTGGGAAAGATTGTTGCGGTGGGTGTTTCTGGGGAAGATGCCGGCTTGGAAGAAGAAACAACGGCAGGTGAAAATTCACTAAAAGATTGAGTACAAGGTCAATTCCGATCTCTAACGTTGAGCATCTCCTCCGTCTGGTCAGCGCACACCTTCAAGCACCTCGATCTTCAATCTTCACCTTGTCGCTCCGTAGAGTGAGGACAAACCTCCCTTTTCCTTGGACGTCGATTGTTGGGAGTTTTATAGTTCTACCCAGAACCTATCCTTGTGTTGGCGATGCCCGTAATAATCAAGCTTGCGCAGCAAGGTGACTGCTAGATTCTTTCTAGGAATAGAAAAAATCCCAATATCAACCGTAGAAGTTATACTTCTGAGGTCTCAAGCTTCAAGTATGATAGCTTGTGAGAAAGCTTCAATCACGTACTAGCTCGGTTGAGTTCGCTTAGTGTAAAGAATATTTTTATCTTCTCTAGTTTTCTCTATGAGCGTGAATTCGCGAACCTTTGAATCAATTTAGGATGACACCTATTTATAGGTGAAGATTCAAACGGTTGTTTGAATCTTATACATTAGACTCAAAGGTATTGCTCGCCTACATGCGTTCTTCATTTTTCTGCAGTTGACAGAGACTCTTAAGGTCTCCTCGTCTCTGATTGGCGTAGCTTCTATATGGAGCCGTCTTTGTCAGAATGGATCTTTTTGTTTTAACTTGAAACCTCAATTGTGTCTGATGATTATTCTATTCTCTTATTCATCAGATTTCCTTGTGATCTGGTTCCTTCTGATTTACGACTCCAATGTTCCTCTTGATTGTTGTAGAGCATTTGCTGGCAGTTGCCATACGGCTGGTGTCTTAGCAGTCCCTGCTAAGATCTTCGTATTCTGCTGGAGTTACTTCTTCAGCATTCTTGAGTGCGTTCAACATTCCACCGTATTTGCTAGCCTTCTCTTGTCTTCTTCAGCGGTCTTCAGCAATCAAGTCTGTTGATTCCTTTAGTATTTTTTATTCTTCTTTCCTAGTTCTATTACAACTCAAGTGTATATTTCCTATGCAGGACTTTTACATTTGACTCGATACTAAGTTGCTATAAACTAGATCGCATATTGCTTGGCTTGAGCTTTGATGCACTAAAACATAATTACAAAATCACTGACAACTAAGGGGTTTAATATATCTAACCATATTCTTAACAATGTCCAATTGGATATCTCTATTGACTGCTGCACTAGGCGGGTGATGGGGAAATTAACTTACATTGATAGTGATTGTTCATCTTACAACGACAATGATTGTTTGCCTTTGTGTCAGAACGTAGTATTGTCATTTTGAGAAATTTTGGATTAATTGTCCTAGGTATCGATACTTGTAGTTTTGTGCTTACAAACTATAAGAAATCTCCAATCCTTAAAGTATGTACTTGTCCAGTACGTTCCTCAAATGATTTTTTATGTCTCTTTGCGCTGGGACCAGGACTTAGGAATCCATGCTGATGTAGGCATACGTACAAGTCCATGTTGATGACGTCATCATTCATTGTATGCTTGGTCTTATGCTAGTCACACGTTAGTTATCTAGGGTCTAGAAAATTAAAGAAAAAATATGAAGAAAAAAGTGTAAATGGATTTAGAGAGGATTTAAGATAAAATTAATTAGAAATAGTGGTGAGTGTTCTAGATAATTTTATAGTGACTATAAATATGGTTGTAATGTAATATTTGGAGCTGCGTGAAATGAAATAAAATGAGCTTAAGAAATAGAATCCCTTCCATCTCTGTCTCAAATATGCACACACATCAACTACACTCATCACTATATTCTAGCCTCTCATTTTAAATTCTTATTTTCCAATATTATTTCCCAACATTAATTTTTAGTGTAGATGCTTTACATGTAAATATTAACTGCGAATTTTAACATAAGAGGAGAGATGTACAAATAGTTTTTCATACTTGCACACTTAGACACCAAAGCTGGAAACAATTGGATGATCAGTTCGTGCATTTAAGCTGTAGATTAATCAATTCATCTTCCGTTTTCATTGGGCTTGTTCTTAATTTACCTTCCTAATATTTTCTTTGATGTTTGTTTCTTTGGTTAATTTTTATTAAGTTTCAAGTATGAGTGGCTAGTTTTATCATTGGGGTCTTAGGGAGTAAGGTGATTGATTTAGGTGTTCCAATGCTTTGATGATTTAATCTAGCTCTCTTGATTATGTTTATCAACTCCTTGGATTTTTTATGTGCCCATAACTGATTATATATAATTATTGTTGATGGATTATGAGATTGGGGAGATGATGTTATTAATTGAAATTCTTGACCAAAAAGTATGATTGCAGGGATTAGAGAGGGCTGCCGAGGTTCATCCTCGACTCATCGTGGCTCGGTCCCATGACCGTAATTTTCCTCATAGCACTGCAGACATGTTTTTAAATTTATCACAGCTTCAAGCTTTAATCAAAAGGTTGTTTTCCACCTCTTCACAGCTCCAACTTCAACCTGCAAAACAACATTCACTAAGTTAGAGCTTGAAGGAAACAGGGACAGCTCACTTACCTGCGATGGAGGAGCTGCTCGCCAGCGTTGATTAGCTGCAAGAACAGATGCAGCACGATGCTGCACAGGAGAAAGGCACAATTGTGCTGAAAGGCAACGACAAGTGACGGGATGTGCGGTGGCAGCAGGCACAATTGTGGCGGAGGTGCATGACGACGAGTTCGTAGTTGTTTGGCTCAGATTCCCAGATATTAGCCTCCTCAATATCATCTACAGCCAACCTCACCGGAGCACAAAAGAGAAAGCCACCGCATCGGGTTACCACCAGCTAAAAAGGAGACACGATGGCTGTAAAGGAAGGGGGCGTGGGTTTTGGTTCTCTCGCTCTCTTCTCTCACTCTGTACTCTCACTTTCTCACTCCAGCGGCGAGTGTATATATTCCAACGGGAATGGGGATTAATCCTCAATTCAAATTGAGGAGGGCAAGAGAGAAATGGGCTTGGGTAATTGGGCTGGAAATAAAGGCTTTCGGCTACACAAAATGGGCCAACAAACTCAACAATCTCCACCTTTGGTCCATTGATGAGGTGACTGTGAATTTGGGAAAAGATATGGCTATAGGATCTCCCACTTGTATACCTGCACACAAGTAACAAACAGGAGGAAGGAAACAAGTTAGTTCACAAAGAATTAACTCAAAACCACAAAGGTTCAAAAGGATGTAAACAACATCAAGACAAAAGACACCACATAAGGTGCACAACTACCTAGCACAGTTGAACCTGCAAAAGAGATAAGCCGTAGGCTCCAAACGACAAACATAAGAAGTTCAACCAAAATCAAATTGGAGAATCATTTGACAAGACAAAAGTTTTTCAGCAGGCAAACATTTTGTGCTCATGTCAGCATGATTAAACTCAGTTGGAATTTTCTCAAGTAAGAAAATCTCTTTCTCAACTATGTCCCTAATAAAGTGAAATCGAACATCTATATGCTTCGCCCTATCATAGAACACATGGTTCGTACATAGTTGTATAGCAGATTGACTATCAAAAAATAAGATCACTTCCTTGTTTAATTGTCCAATTTCATGCAATACACCTTTTTACCAAATAGCTTCCTTAATAGCTTCAATGATTGCAACATACTCAGACTTTGTGGTTGACAAAGCTACTTATAGGCTGAAGTTGAGATTTCAAACTTATGCATGCACCACAATAGGTAAGCACAAATGAGGTAGTGAACTTCTTATTATCTCTATCATTTGTATAATTGGAATCAACATAGCCAACAGGTTTAGCACCTACAACACACTTAGAGAAAGTCAAACCATAATTCACAGAGTATTTAAGGAATTTGACAAGTCATTTGAGGGCTTTCCAATGAGGCATACCTGGATTCGACATGTATCTACTTAGATAACTCACGGGATATGCAATATCTGACCTAGTACTAACCATCAAGTACATCACAGATCCAATGACATTCGAATAAGTCATATTAGACATCTCAACAATTTCAGAATCGGTCTTGGGAGATTGATCCTTACTTAGCACAAAATAAGAAGCAAGAGGCACATTCACAGACATAGCATTAGACATAGAGAATTTACTCATAATTTTATCCACATAGGAGATTTTGTTAAGTACGAGAACATATTTCTCTCTATCTCTAATTATATTCATGTCAATGATTCTTTTTGCATCACTGAGGTCTTTCATGTTAAAGTTTTGGCTCAATCAATTTTGAACATGCTTAATGGATTTCACACATGGACTGATCAAGAGCATATCATCAACATATATGAGCAGGAACACAAGCATAGATGCAGTATCTTTGAAATGTAAACAATGATCAAAATCACTTCTTTTGAAACCTAAAGACAACATGCATTTATCAAATTTGAAGTTCCACTGCCTAGGGGATTGCTTCAGGCCATACAAAGCCTTTTTTAACAGACACACATGTTCATGCTTGTTCGAATCAATAAACCCTTCAGGCTGTCTCACATAGATATTTCTATCTAAATCTTCATGTAAGAAGGCAGTAGTTACATCCATTTGTTTTAACTCCCAATTATGATGAGCAAATAAGGCTAACATAATTTGAACAGTGGTGAACTTAACAACTAGAGCAAAAATTTATGTGTAATCTACCCCCTCTTTTTAAGTAAATCCCTTAGCAACTAATCTCACTTAAAGTCAACCGAAGAACAGTTAGCAGGTTTATGGACTAAAATCCAAGTTTGATTAACATGCAGGGCCTGAATCTCACTTTTCATAGCAATTAACCACTTAGCAACATGCTTAGAATTCACTGCATCATTATAGCTTTTAGGCTCATTACCATCTAGAGATTCAAACACATGAAGAGTAAAAGCAATCAGGTTATCATCATTAAACCTTAGGCTTCCTAATAGTTCTTAGAACTCTATCTCTAGTCAACAAATAATCATGCAAGTCATCAACACCAGGATGTTCATTTTTCTCAGCATGTTCATCACCATTTTCAGCATGTTCACCAATATTTTAACCAGGTATATCAACATTTGCAGCATTTAAATCAACATTATTTTCAAGTTCATCATGCAAATAACCCTCATAATCATGCTCATTAACAACATCATGTTCAACACGTATAGCAGGCACAGAAGAATCATGAAGAGTAGGGGATTGCTCCACCTCAAAAGGAGGAATATCAAAAGAAGCAGACATGCAAGGAAATTCAAGCTCATTAAAAACATCCCCGATAAATATGACTTTAAAGCCCCGCTCACTTCTATCCCACAGCCTGTAGCCCTTTACCCCCTTTGGGTAACCAAGAAAAATACATTTCTTAGACCTAGGGTCAAGTTTGTCTCCCTTTTGGTGTACATATGTTGTGCACCCAAATACTTTAAAGTTCTTTAAGTTTACCTGATTATTGGAAAATAGTGATTCAGGACACTTACCACCTAAAGGCACAGATGGGTACCTATTGATTAAATAGGCAGTAGTCACTAAGGCTCCCCCCCCCCCAAAAAAAAAAAAAAACCTCTTATAAAGGCCAAAAGGATCATACTTCTAACTCCTTCTAGAAAGCTCCTATTCATTCTCTCTGCAAGCCCATTTTGTTGAGGTGTATAAGGAAATGTCTTATGCCTCCTAGTGCCTGATTTAGCACATAAATCATCAAACAGGACATTGCAAAATTTAAGACCATTATCTATCCTAAGTGTCCCAATCTTCTTATCAGTTTGATTTTCAATTAAGGTTTTCCAATTGTTGAACTTTTCAAATACATCAGACTTATTTTTCATCAGGAAAATCCAAACTTTCCTGGAATGATCATCTACCACGGATAGAATGTACATGTTTCCACCTTGTGTAGGTGAATGATAACTTTCATAAAGAGTTATCTTTTGATCTCTTTCTCTACACTTTAGATGTTGTTTTAAATAATTTTGTTCTCCTTTTAGAGCATCTGTTGATCTTATTTACATCTTTGTAAGCATTGCATTTTATTTTAGCTAATTTAAATTTTTGCAAGCCTGTGTTAGATTTTTGACCAGGTTCAGAATGCTAGAGCTTATCTTGCGCATACCAACCATTGGTTATGCTTGAGCATGGGAAAAGCAAATGAGAAGAATGAGGAGTATCTTCTCTCTCCGGGACCACTTGAAGATAAAGCTAAAGCTCTTTTTTTATCTTGTCTGCTCGGAGGACATGTGTCGCATTTGAAGCTGAACTCTTGTTTGGAAGGAACAATGACACTTATCCACGTGAAAGGATCTTAGAAATGGGAGGAAGATCAATGGTGTTGCACGAAGATGCGAAAATATCAAGAAATGAGGAAAAACACTTTTTGGAAGGACACATTGCAGAACACACGAAGGATCATATCGCACAAGCAGCGGAAGAGAAAGTAGCAAAGCCTGGAAGAGAAGCCATTGAGGATAAAGAGATCATCACATATAGTTTGAATTTTAATCTTTCGATTTGTGCACGATGATGAATGATTTCTTGTCTCGTTTTATTCTCTTCGCAAGTATGAGCCAATTTCCATTATACACATGGGTTGTAAACAATTATGAACGCTTGAATTTATGCTGAGTTAATGGTTCGCATGTCTGAGTTGTCTTCGATCTTGTTTTGTATCATTTCTTGAGCACGAAAGTGAAAAGAAATACTTCACCTGTGGAGTCCGAAAGAAAAAGTAGGCCGAGAGGATCTTAGGAAATTGTGTTAACCCAAAGACACATGAGATAATACAACTTTAGAGAGCTAGAATTTAGGAGTTTATCACTAAAATATCATGGTGAGCATAGACATATGATACCTGGTATGGAAGTGTAGATCCAGTAGTGTGAAAGCTTGATAGGCAGTTTTTGAGAAAGTTCTAAGGGTCAGACAAATGCGAGACAGAAACTCTAGCATAGAAGATAGTAACCATAATTTGTTGATCACAACCCAAGTGTATCCTTTGTCATTGTTAACAGTTTAGACAGTTTATGATTATTTTGTGGAAAGAGGAGTTATTGTTAGTTTTGGTTTTATTTGGAATCATATTTTACGCTTATTTATGCTTTGAGTAATAGTTGGTGACAATCATCCCCTGTTTGCAAGCAATTCATAGAGCACGATTTAGAACTCACTCCCTAGGGTTCGATATCTGGTCTCACTTGACTGTATTACTTGTAGATTGCGTATACTTGCGCATTGGTTCTATAAGTTCTACAACCCATAATACTTTGGTGAGCCAAGACCGAATCCTAATGGTTGCTGCGATAGTGAAAGGAGACCCAATCGACATTGCGCCATTCATCATTGACTCTATAGCTATTCAAGCTTCAAAAAGAATTGGGCCACTTTTATGCTCTTCACTGATTTCAGAACTTTGCAAGCGAGCGGGATTCCCTTTCCATTCTGACGAGCCAAGAAGCATCGCAAAGAGCTATTTCAACATTCAATATCTGACAAAGCGGCATACGCAAGCACAAGCTCGAGCTCTAGGCGAAGCACCTGCTGCGGATGGTGAAGCATTGGAGAATTTGCAGAGCGAGATGCTGGTGATCGAGGAGAAGCAGGCAAAGTTGTTAAGGGGATTCAAGCTCATGCACAAGGTGTTGCTGAAGGTCAAATCCCAGACTACCAAGCTGCTGAAGAAAAAGGATTGCCGTCTGAAAGAGAAGAAAGCTGTCGGAGGTTCCGCATGACGAACAGGGTCTATTATGAACTTCTTTAGTTTCTGCAAAAATAATTTCCTATTTGCTTTATGTTTATGTCTGTTTTATGCTTTGGGTGTTTAGTTTTTGTTGATTAGTGTTTGAACTTCATGCTAGTATCATGTTAAAGCATGAAGTTCGTATGGGTTGTTTTAATAATAGTTTTAAGTCTAGTAGTTATATCTTCTCTTGCCCTGTGATGTTTCGATTTTCATCATTCTTTCCTGCGCATGATTGGTAATGATCCTGGTTGTTGAGAGTTAATCCACATTCACTTTCGATGTTTAGCTTTGTACATGAAAATATGGTCTGCGAGACAAAGTTCTCACTTGCCTTTGTTTTTGAAAAAATCTGATATGCTAGACATTTACTTGAGCTTAGCTTTTACTACATCATGAATTTCTGATTGTGAAGTGTCACCTACCCTAAGTTTAATCTTGGTCAAGACGAAATAGGAATGAACTTTACACTTAGAAATGATTAAGGCCATTGCTTGATCTTTGTGCCTCCAAATGTTTCCTTGCTTAAATTGAATATTCCTTTGCACCTAGATTTTAAGCTTGAGCATTTTTATTGTTTACACCTGCTTCCTGTTAGCCGAATCCCATACACGTCCTAGTCTAGAGGATTGATCTGACTTAGTTTTCCTTTAACATTGAGGACAATGTTATGTTCAAAGTTTGGGGGGTATCACTTCTATTCGAAGTGTTCTTTTTGTAGGTTCCCTACCTTACAAAAAAATGATGAAAGGATAGGCAAATATGTTGGCCTGAAAAAAAAAGAGAAATAAAAAGAGATGTATATGCAAAATAAGATTGATGTCTAAACTGTGTGTCGACTTAGCCGTGTGATATAGCAATATGCTGGAAAAAAAGGGGAGAAAATCGGAGGATAAGAATAGAATAAGCCCAATGTTCGAACAAGAAGGACAATACCTCTAGACTCAAGTCACTTTATCCAAATTTTCTCACCTTAAACTTGGTCTAACATTAGAAGCCGTGAAAGTCCTTTTGGTCTAGGTGGAATGTGAAGCCTATTAGTGGAGAACAAGAGAGAATGAACGGGTAGAAAAAGAAAAGTGGCGTTGATGAGCATCGAGGCTTGAATAAGTAGTTAAGGTTAAGCTCAGCTATAATTTGGCTATCTTGAAATCTGATTTCATTTGTGAATCTTGAATTGCAAGATTAGATGAATGTATTTTGTTAAACTTTGCAAAGGATGAGGACTGAAGTTTAACAACCAAGAGAATTATCGTTCATGCTTTCTTTTTAAATTTTTGCTGAGGGACTTTTGAAGAGGCGTTTAACTATTCTAGCTTATTACTTCTAAGCCTTGGTTTGTGTCATTTTCAGTTTACTTTGGTTGCTTGAGGACAAGCAACATCTTAAGTTTGGGGGGTGATAACTCTCATAAAGAGTTATCTTTTGATCTCTTTCTCTACACTTTAGATGTTGTTTTAAATAATTTTGTTCTCCTTTTAGAGCATCTGTTGATCTTATTTACATCTTTGTAAACATTGCATTTTATTTCAGCTAATTTAAGTTCTAATAAGTTTTTGCAAGCTTGTGTGAGATTTTTGACCAAGTTCAGAATGCTAGAGCTTATATTGCGCATACCAACCAATGGTTATGCTTGAGCATGGGAAAAGCAAATGAGAAGAATGAGGAGTATCTTCTCTCTCCGGGACCACTTGAAGACAAAGTTAAAGCTCCTTTTTGATTATGTCTGTTGGGAGGATAGGTGTCACATTTGAAGCAAAACTCTTGTCTGGAAGGAACAATTACACTTATCCACATGGAAGGATCCTAGAAATGGGAGGAAGATCAATGGTGTTGCAGGAAGATGCAAAAATATCAAGAAAGGAGGAAAGACACTTTTTGAAGGACACATCGCAGAACACACGAAGGATCATATCGCACGAGCAGCGGAAGAGAAAGTAGCAAGCTTGGAAGAGAAGCCATTGAGGATAGAGAGATCATCACATATAGTTTGGATTTTAATCTTTCTATTTGTGCACGATGATGAATGATTTCTTGTCTCATTTTATAATATTCGCGAGTATGAGCTAATTTCCATTATACACTTGGGTTGTAAACAATTATGAACGCTTGAATTTATGTTGAGTTAATGGTTCGCATGTCTTAGTTTGTCTTCGATCTTGTTTTGTATCATTTCTTGAGCACAAAAGTGGAAAGAAATACTTCACCTATGGAGTCCGAAAGGAAAAGTAGGCCGAGAGGATCTTAGGCAATTGTGTTAACCCCATAGACATATGAGATAATGCAACTTAAGAGAGCTAGACGTATGATACCTGGTATGGAAGTGTAGATCTAGTAGAGTGAAAGCTTGCTAGGTAGTTTTTGAGAAAGTTCTAAGGCTCAGACAAATGTGAGACATAAACTCTAGCATAGAAGATAGTAACCATAATTTGTTGATCACAACCCAAGTGTATCCTTTGTCATTGTTAACAGTTTAGAAAGTTTATGATTATTTTGTGGAACGAGGATTTATTGTTAGTTTTGGTTTTATTTGGAATCATAATTTACGCTTATTTATGCTTTGAGTAATAGTTGGTGACAATCATCCCCTGTTTGCAAGCAATTCATAGTGCACGATTTAGAACTCACTCCCTAGGGTTCGATATCTAGTCTCACTTGATTGTATTACTTGTAGATTGCGTATACTTGCGCATTGGTTCGATAAGTTCTACAACCCATAATACTTTGGTGAGACAAGACCGAATCCTGATGGTTGCTGCGATAGTGAAAGGAGACCCAATCGACATTGCGACATTCATCATTGACTTTGTAGCTGTTCAAGCTTCAAAAAGGGTTGGGCCACTTTTATGCCCTTTACTGATTTCAGAACTTTGCAAGCGAGCGGGAGTCCCTTTCTATTCTGACAAGCCGAGAAGCATCGCGAAGAGCTATTTCAACATTTAATATCTCACAAAGCGGCATACGCAAGCACAAGCTCGAGCTTTAGGCGAAGCACCTGCTGCGGATGGTGAAGCATTGGAGAATTTGCAGAGCGAGCTCCTGGTGATCAAGGAGAAGCAGGCAAAGTTGTTGAGGGGATTCAAGCTCATGCACAAGGTGTTGCTGAAGGTCAAATCCCAGACTACCAAGCTGCTGAAGAAGAAGTATCGCCGTCTGAAAGAGAAGAAAGCTTCCGGAGGTTCCGCATGACGAACAGGGTCTATTCTGAACTTCTTTAGTTTCTGCAAAAATAATTTCCTATTTGGTTTATGTTTATGTCTGTTTTATGCTTTGGGTGTTTAGTTTTTGTTGATTAGTGTTTGAACTTCATGCTCTAGTATCATGTTAAAGCATGAAGTTCGTATGCGTTGTTTTAATAATAGTTTTAAGTCTAGTAGTTATATCTCCTCTTGCCCTGTGATGTTTCGATTTTCATCATTCTTTCTTGTGTATGATTGGTAATGATCTTGGTTGTTGAGAGTTAATTCATAGTGCATGATTTAGAACTCACTCCCTAAGGTTCGATATCTAGTCTCACTTGACTGTATTACTTGTAGATTGTGTATACTTGCGCATTGGATTTATAGATACACTATAGCATACAACAGTGTACTTGCAGGACCCCACACATCAGCATGAATGTATTCAAGCACATTGGAGCAAGAAGATGCATTTGGAGATGAAGATATGGGGAAATTAACTTTATGTTGTTTTCCAAGTACACATGCATCACATAAAGGCAACTCAGGGCACCAAATGCTCCAGATTTATGCAATATGCTCATGCATTTATTACTCATATGCCCAAATCGACGATGCTACAAAGATTTCAGTTAGTTTTCACAGCATTAGCAGACTCATGCTTAACATGCTTAGCAGAACAAACATACAGATTATGTTTCTTAATAACTTTGAAAACAACCAAAGAACCCTTCATGGTTTTCATAATTCCCTTACCCCATTTCCCTTCAAGACCTCTTCCTCGAGGGCAACACAAGACATCAAGTTATAATTCAAGTTACGTACATGTCTAACATTGTTCATGACATAGATAGAACCACAGTCAAATTTCAAGAGAATATCACCAATTCCAGCCACTTGACATTTCTTATCATTAGCCATAGAGACATACCCATCATAAACTTCATTAGAACTTGAAGACATATCTTTGAACGGTGACATATGATAGGTGCAACCAGAATCCACAAGCTATTTAGATTCACAGAAAGAATCACATGCAATATTAACAAAGGAGTGAGCAGATACATCATGCATCATATAAATATCTCCGAAATTCTTGTCTTCAAACACAACATTAGCATGCTCTTTTCGTCTATCTATCTTAGAATTCTTGCAATTCTTCACAAAATGTCCAGACTCACCACAGTTGAAACATTTTCTAGAATTCTTTGACCTAGACTTAGACTTACTCTTACTTTTAGGCCTAGACTTGCTTATGTCACTCGATTCAAAAATATCATGTCTGTGATCATAACGCTTCTTATATGATCTTCCCATGACATGCATCACATTCTCATTATAAGACTTGTTCCCTTTATTATGCTTCAGATTTATTCCTTTACTCTTTAAGCAATTAACAACAGTATACAAAGTCACGTCATCTCTAGCATACTGAATAGCAGATTGAACATCAGAGTAAGAATCAGGAATAGCATTCAGCAAAATAGAAGCACTGTGTTCATCAATGTGCTTATCACCAGCTGATTTTATATATTGTACTAGCTTAGTGAACCTATCAAGGTTCTCATCAATGTCCTTAGTCAAGTCAAATTTGAATCTAAAAAACTCCCGAAGAAGAAACATTTTACAAGGCAATGAGGTATCAGTATATGGATGATTTGTATTATTTTAAATGGACGGTTTTCCTTTTTAACAAGAGCAATTATGATATTCGATGAATTATAATTTACTATATATATATATATATATATATATAGGGATGTGATCCAGTGAGAACTGCTCTTACCATAAGAAATAAGAACCATTTTCGGCCGTAGATCTCGCTCAATCAACAATCCAGATTTAATAAAAAAATGCGGGCATTTTTCCCCAAAAACCTGCATTATAGGGCAATTTAGTCTTTTAGCCTATAATTAAAATTCGCCCTTGAATAACCTTCTTAATACACATACAACTCACATGCATTATAGAGTTCACAAACTATCATTATATAGAAAAGATACTATCATTATATATTATCCCTCTAATTTCACACGGATACACAAATATTATTAACATCTGTAATAATTCAAAGCAGTGGGTTTCATCAAACAAAGCAGACCTGCATTATATAGTTTATGGACTATCATTATATACTACAAATATTATCATATATATCATTATATGTTGAACTTAAAAAATATATTAATATAATTCAAAGCAGTGAGTTTCATCAAACAAAGCAGACCTGCATTATATCGTTTATGTACTATCATTATATATTACAAATATTATCATTATATATCATTATATGTTGAACTTAAAAAATATGTTAATATAATTCAAAACAGTGGGTTTCATCAAACAAAGCAGACCTGTATTATATAGTTTATGGACTATCATTATATACTACAAATATTATCATTATATATCATTATATGTTGAACTTAAAAAATATGTTAATATAATTTCAATGTGTTTTTTCTTCTTTAATTAATTAAAAATAAATGTGCAAAAGCAACGTAAAATGTGGCGTGCGAATAAAATTATAATTAAATCCGAATTAAAACAAGTTACAATCACTCATTGAACCTCTTCTAGAAACATCACAAGTTGCAAGAATGAGGGTTGACAAATAACAATACAATCCGTTGTGGAACAAACAAGGGACAGAACCTCCTCAATTATCATCAATCATCAATCTCAACATAGTTAGCTCTCAATCTTATACAGAGTTGATGTAAAGAGCTAGTTGAGGTCAATGAAGGCTTTGGCCAATTGATGCTTAGTCTGTGAGAGATGGTGAGCCTCCAAGATCTCAACAATCTCACATTACCAACAAGGCACACCACATCACCTATCTTCTACATCTGCTTGGTGTTGTGTTATCACACTTTGGAACAAACGAATCTGTACAGAAAAAACATGAATTCAATTTGAAACTTATAACATATAATGTAAGATTCATAACTATATAATGCATGTATTTACACTATATAATGAATTCTCATAACGGAACAGAACCTCCATAAACTAATTATAATTGACTCACATATAATGCAACTATTACAAAACAATAATGCAAGTCATAACATTATATAATGCAGATATAAATTTTTTTTGAAAGTACGTACACTAATAATCACTCTTTCAAATATAACCTAAGTACTACAAATATATAATGCAAGATTCATAACTATATAATGCATGTATTTACACTATATATTGAATTCTGATAGCAGAACAGAACCTTCATAATCTAATTATAACTAGCTCACATATAATGCAACTATTACAAAACAATAATGCAAGCCATAACATTATATAATGCAGATACAAAACAAATTTGAAAGTACGTAACTCTTTCAGATATAACATAAGTACTACAAATATATAATGCAATTCATAACGATATATAATGCACATCTTCAAATTAAACAATTAAGAGTGAAAACACAAAACCATAAACAGCAATCTACGAAACCTAATTCAAAATCTGGAAACAAATCATCATTAACTCATACAATGAATCTTCGATTCTATCACCATAATCTGGAACAGAAAACAACTGATTCTATTACGTAACAGATGAAATTTATCAATTCTTACCTTTCAAAGGATCCATAACTCGCCGAACACAAACGACGACGAACACAAACAATAACGAACACAAACGACGGCGAGCAAATTTCACAGAGAGAATGAATGAAGAAAATATATAATCACAGAAGGAATGAAGATCGCAATTCGCAAAGGAAAGAAAGATCGCAAGATTTAAATTAAGATTCTAAAAAGATTTGAATTCATTAAGTACAAAATTACCCCTCATTTTACAATAATGAAAGTCAATACATATAATAATGAAACACGGAGGAAATTTAATCTCAGCTGTTGATTTCATATTTTGGATGGACGGGATTTGTTCTTATTTTCAGATGGTAACTATGGTTCTCATATGATCACTCCCCTAAATATATATATATATATATATATATATATATAGAGTAGTGATCATATGAGAATAGTTTTTAGTATAAGAAATGAGAATAAATCTCAGCCTTTGATTTCGTGCTATCAAAGCTCATGATCAAATTTACTCCGTGTGCAGTTTTCCTCATTTATCATGCAGTTTTGATTCATTAAGGTTATTTTTGTAATTTTAGGATTTTTAAGATTTAAAAGGTATATACTTCCATATTTAATTAGATTTTGTATTCCTTATTTCGCGCGTTCTGATATCTTTTTCCTCTTTCGTTCGAATCGATTAATATATCTTCTCTCGATCGGATTTTTTTTTTCTTCTGGATTTGGCGTTCGTAATCGCCGTCGGCTTTGAAATTGTGTTTTTGTGGAGTTTTGTTTTTGATTTTGGAGTTATGTAGTTTGAACAGGACATGTCTGATCGATCTGAGGGTAAGTTTAATACTTTGTATTTTGTATTTTCGATAGTGTTCATGGTTCTATTGATTTTTTTTTATGTTAGGAGATGATTTGATCTTGTTTTTGAATTCTAGACGTTGTTTGTAATAGATTCGTGCATGAATATAGTTTTAAAAAAAATTGTGGTATTCAGATGTTCATTTTTCCTTTAGTATCGTGCATCTTTTGTGTTAACATTGTGCATCTTTATATCTTACAGGTTCATTTATTCAAAATTGTGTTGATAGTTTTTTTTTTAAAAAAAATTGTTATTCAGATCTTCATTTTTGCTTTAGTATCGTGCATCTTCAGTGTTAACATTGTTCATTTTTTCATCTTTTAGGTTCATTTATTCCAAATTGTGTTGATAGTTTTAAAAAAAATTGTGTTATTCAGATGTTCATTTTTCCTTTATTATTGTGCATCTTTAGTGTTAACATTGTTCATTTTTTCATCTTACAGGTTCATTTATTTGAAATTGGCGAAAGCGAGTAGAATTCCAGAGAAAACCGTCGAATGTCTGAAGAAAATTTGAGAGAGGAATTGAAATTTTGTTGAATGTGAAGAGTTTTTTTCGAAAAGTGTATTGAAAAGTTGTAATGAAACAGCATAATAATGAAACCGTGTAGCAGTTGTGTAAATTTCGATATTTGATATTATTGCATTTAGTTTTTTTTTAGTTTGTGTTTATTCAAAAATGAAGTAAAAGCGAGGAAAACTGCAGGATGTGGTAGGTTTGTGGTTGGTCTTTGTAAATGTTTAATTTTTTTGAATTCGTATTTATGTAAAAATGAAGTAAATCGAACTAAAAATGAAGTAAATCGGGCTAAAAATGAAGTAAACCGGGCTAAAAATGAAGAAAATCGGGCTAAAAATGAAAGTTGTTGTTTATGTTTGAGTGTTTTTACAGTTTTAGCCTTTAAAGGCTAAAACTGCAGGATATTGGGGCAAAAATGCCGCGTTAGCCTGTTTGTCGATTTGATGAGATGGACGCGCGAGATTTATTCTTATTTCTCGTAGTATCTCCTATTCTCACCTGATCACTACCATATATATATATATATATATATATATATATTATTTTAAAATATATTTATATTTTCATCTCAAATTTGAAATGTTATACTATCATGCAACACCGAGTCAAATACTAGATGTATGCTAAGAAAGAAAAGTTCATAAAAAATAGTGAAGGGTGAAAGAGACAAGGTCAGACTAGGGAATAGGGGAGGGTGTGAGTGAGTTAGTGAGAATATAGATAAAGTGATGATAGATTTATTGAGATAAAGGAAAATATATATAGATACAAAAATATTACATATAAAATAATTATATTATCTGTCCCATAAAGTTAGTTCCATTTTTCATTTTGTCTATCCCATATAATAGTCATATTACCAAAAATAGAAAAGTAATTCACTCACATTAATAAATTATTAATTTTTTTTATCTTTATCACCTTGTTATTGTGTCGAAACCAAATGGAATTAATTTTACGGGACAGAGGAAGTAATATTTTCTAGCGGCCGATTATTTGCTGACTAGATATCGATTAAATTACCGAGACGCTAAATGATACCTAAGTGTTCAATTAACTTGTATCGATTTTTACAATCATGATCATGAAACATTCTCCGCACCTTCATCAATTGCACCTCCCTTTGATCCAATAGTTTTCCAATATTGTTATACTCTTCGTTTAGATGGTTACTCTTCTTATACTTAATTTTGTTCGCATCAAACACACTTTCAAAAACCATTTTTACTTGGATATAGTAATGACTAAGCATAGAAAGTAATCATTTGTAGTTTCAATCCTTTTATATTCATGCATACGATACTCTTGTTCTCCACTCTATGTAATTGATCTGTACACTTGTGGATTTGGACATTGATAAACTGGCACTAAAGAATGTAGAACAAAGCACCAACTCCGAAAATTGCATTGAAACGCATTACAAAGAAGGGATTTTGAATTAGCAAAGTTCAATTTCTACAGGAACAGAATTGTTCGTGGCTACATTACTGAACTACAATTTCAGAAGAGATTTCATCTATATTTGTTACATTTGCAGATTCTTCTTCATATTTTGCCTTGAGCTCTACCATGTCTTGTATGAGCTCCGTCAAGTTGAGGTGAGACGAACCCCCTTCCTCCACCGCGCTTTTCGCTGCTTCTCCAAGCTTCCGAGCTCTCTCTCTCCTCTCCACCCCTTCTCTTCCTTCATCCATCAACTTATCAATCGCCATTTTCACATCATCGCTCTTCACCTCCACCGCAGCACCATCGTCCATTCCATACAGCACGGGCACTTCCACGCCTACTCTTATCCCAGTCTTGATCACGTCCACAATGAACTTTTCATTGCAGAATTGCTCCGCGAATATTGGCCATGCGATCATAGGCACACCTGCGGTCACACCTTCGAGAGTCGAGTTCCACCCACAATGCGTTATAAACCCTCCCACCGATGGATGGGACAGTACAAGCACTTGAGGCGCCCACCCCCTTATCAACAGCCCCCTTCCTCCAATCCTTTCTTCAAACTTCTCCTCCACCAGCCATTTCTCCAATTCATCTGATGCATTCTTGATCACCCAAACAAAGGGGCGATTCGAAGCTTCTAGGCCTAACCCGAGCTCCATGAGCTGCGCATCAACCAGGCGCGATATGCTTCCAAGGCAGACATAAATGACAGAACTGGAGTCATGGGAATCAAGCCATTTCAAGCAATCGTGGCCATCAATTGCAGCCTGGCTGCCTCTTTCAGCCTTGTCGGAATCTTGTACGTTGCACAACGAAACCGGACCAATAGACCACACCTTTGTTCCTCTGTCTTCCATGTATTGGCGGATGTATTCAGGCTCTAACTCTTCAAATGTGTTCGCCACCGTTCCAGCCGCTTTATCCTCAGATTTGAAAACTTCCTCCCGCAACTCATTCCATTGTGGAGGCATATCATAAGCAGTGCCTCTGAGCTGAGCTTTGGTGATTTCAATCCTATGGGGAAGATCAGGCAGAACGAAGTAGTCTGCATCACAAGCTACGCCTTGGAAGATGTTGGGGTTCAGCAGCATTCTCACGCATATCTGGGAAAAGCAACAAGTGCCATGAAACACGAGGCGAGGAATACGCAGTTGCAGAGCCATATCAGTTGCCCATGGAAAGCACATATCAGCTATCAAGCAAGTGGGGTGGAGCTGAAGGAGCAACTCTTCAACCTGCTCTCTTAACATGGCTACTGCGTCCATGAGATTTAATATATACTGCGGTGAAGGCAACGTGTCGAAGTTCTCGCAGCCATGGGGCAGGCCGGCCTCGGCGCAGAGAATATTGAGATGGAATACGCGAATGCTCAATCCAGAGGCAATGGCGCGATCCACCACTTTCTTAACCCTGTCGGCGTTTTGTGGGGTGAGTAGGATTGAAACCACGACGCCGCGCTTCGCCAGCAGCTTGGCTATGTCCGCCATTGGAATCAAATGGCCTTGCGCCAAGAATGGAAGTAGGACGAAATGAGGTGGTTTCTCATTGTTGGTAATCGTCACCATTGTTAGTATATTGCAGAGAGATTTATGATTGCTACTTGTTTAGTAGTGTACATATATGTAACTACAACATGTGATCTCGGATGTTTGGCTGCATTGGGTGATGACGCAAGAGCATACATCTGCAGAATGGAAGATGATCAAGATTTTGTGGTAACAACTGAGTCTCATAATCGTGGATGAAAATTAACTAAAGTTAGATAAAATATGAAGCAAACGACAATCGAATTGTTCTGGGATTGTGACAGACAAAATCTGGAACGTATCCTTCTGAAATCGCTGTCGGCTGGTAGTGACAGCTATTCATCATGCGTTACGTTGATGATTAAGACACTTTTTTGTGTGTGACATTTTTTTTAAAAGTATATTGAAGTCATTTGGAATAAAAGTTAAAAAATCATGTGTTTTATTAAAAAATAAAAGAAAAATTATGAAATCTTTTGCAACATAAAAAAAATAATAAAAAAATAAGCGCAGTCTCTATATGGTTTGAAGAGACTGTTCAAATTAGAGTGTGACATCTCCGGAAAAAATCCTCTACTGTGTTTAAAACACAGTATCATGTGCTTGTTCCTCACAGTAAATAAAAGATAATTTAAGTGATATATATAATAAAATATAAAACAAAAGAAAATATGTGATAAAAACTTGCACAACATATAATACTGTTGCGTTTTAAGCACAGCAAAGGATCCTTGTCCGAACATCTCCTACCGATGTGGATACCCAAACGCAAACGTAAAATCACAGTAATTTCAAGCTCCAACCGACAATCAAACACAAACACACCTTTCCTTTTCCAATATAGTGCAGACGCAAATTGCATAAATGCCCTTAAAATTTAACCGTTTTAAATATTGTGACTTTTATATAATTTTATTTTATTCGATCTGTTTTGTTTTGTACATACAAGTTTTGTTTTATAAATTCAATATACCATATCAATTAACATGTTAAAGTTGTGATTATACAAATACTCCCTCCATCTCATATTATTAGTTCCAAATAAAAATGACACAGAAATCAATGTATGTGAGTATAGTGAAATTAATAATTTATTGGTGAGTGTTAAAAAGTTTGCTATTTTAAAAAATGAGACTAATAAATGGGACGGACAAAAAAGGCAAATGAGACTAATAATAAAATGGGACGGGAGTATATGTTTTATTCGTTATTTATGTTTCGAATTTCTTGTACATGATTGTGGTGGAACTATACAATTATAATTATGTGCATTTTAACAATTCTTTTATTATCAAGTTTTTAATTTGCATTATGTAAGTAAGTAAGTGTTCAATTAATTCGTATTTTATATATGAAATAAATGTTCAATTAAAAACATTGTAGATTTATTGGTAATTAATTATCTCATAATAATTTATTTTGTTAAAAGTAAAAAATGGTTTAGATTGTAAATTTGATAAATATATAGCTAGCATTTTGAAAATATGAAAAGTAGTGAGAAAAAGAATATGATGAAAATATTCTTTTGAGTTTGAGTTTAATGTTTTCGATTAAAGAATAATTATTTTTTATGTGACACTTATTGTATTTTCCATTTAAGTTTGGTGTTTTCGGTTGGGGATGACCTTAATTTTTTAAATTTGTTCTCATGTAACACTAGTGATTGAGCACGAATGAGTTACCTTGAGAGTTTAAAACTTTGGGATTAGTCATTTATAAAATATTGATTAGAATTGAAATAGGCAAAAGATTTAAATATGTCCGGAACTATGTAAATTTTCTCAATCCTAAAAATGTTTCAATAAGTACCTAAACTATTAAAAAGTATTCAAATATATCCCAAAGTATTTTTTCGATAAAAGAAATATGAGTTTATTGTCGATAATCTAAGTCAAACACAATGAACTATTAAATATTTAAATCCAAAAATCTAATTTATTGATTTAAATTTCTGACAATACAATTTTCTCTCCGTTGATCGAAAAAAAATAGTTTATGATATATTTGCATAGTTTTTAATAGTTTGGATATTTATTGAAATATTTGAATAGTTCGGGATAAATTTAAAAATACCCATATAGTTCGGGATATATTTGAACCTTTTGCAATTGAAATACTATATCATATCATGATTGGGTACTACCATATCTAGGCGAAATCAGTTAACCTTTTGACTCTAAAATTACAAATGCTTGATGGAAAATACAAAGAAAAAGTGAAGAAAATATAGAGAAATTTTAAAGTTTTATTTTGTAATCACTTATTACAAAAACTCAATGAGAATTTAATGAATAAACTATGTTTTCTAGCACCTTATTTCTAAGAAAAATTAACTAGAATAAAACAAAGTAATAAGATAAATTAGAATATATTAATATATTCCTAATAGTACTAAATTTTCTATCAAATTAAATAAGGAAAATCTTCTTACATCAATGTATAAATCTCCACAAAATCAAAGTCTATGGATACTTATGCTTACTACCATTATAACTTATCCAAAACTCACATTTGTTCTTCACCTTAATAAATATCACTATGGACTCTTGAATATAGAATGTAAACTCAAACTATTATAATTTTTTGTGTCTTTTTTAATTTCCATTTATTATCTATGATGGTAATCACCTAAATTTACAGTAAAATGGCCTGTATGTTTACATTGGCTGAGTGAAGTATTAAAGTACTTAACTAGCCAGGCATGACAAACTACCATGTAAATCCTTAATAAATGTCTTTACTCATAATATCACGTGACTGCTATATTCTAATTCAATGACTTGTGACAAAAAGAAAATCTTGAAATTATTAGAAAGTTTGATGACTTAATTATTATCTTGAAAATCTTGGACAGAAACGTTTGTTTACTTATCTTAGTTTTGTCTTTGACTACGCCAATCATTCAAAATCTTTCAAAATGACATGACTCGTCCATTAATACCTTATTCAGTTGCGCTGGTTTCACAATAATTATAGCGATTTCTAACATACATCAATTCTCCATTGTCCCTTTAAATTAATAAATTATCAAGATTTTATTTTTGAATATCTTCTAAAAAAATTCATATTACTGAAATTTAATGAACTTTTATATTAAAAAAAATCACTCTTAATTTTTTCAATACGGAATTCGAGTTGGCCATACCATCTCTTATGGACTAGTGTCATGCCCTTAATTCTAGGGGTGGCCGAGGCATGATCGAGTCACGGAGTATGCCTCGGTAGATTGGTGCAAGGCACGGGTACGGGTGCCTTAGCAAATCAGTGACGGGTAAAACTTGGTATGTGGCCGGGTTGGTGCATGGATGAGAAGTCAAGCACAAGTTGGCCGAGTATTTGTGGAGAATGCTCGGGAGAACTCGTGTGGAACGAGTCATGGTGCGCAGATGAGATGCTGGGCACGAGAATTGATCGAGTACCGGGCGTCGGGTAGCTGGCGGCCGAGTACGTGCGGGAATGGTGTCCTGTAGTCGACGGGTTGGCAGACTCGTCAGGTGATGGCGCGAGGCATTTGCAGGGTTGGTCGAGTTCTTGTGCAGGTGGTATGGGATATTGGCACGAGGATGAGAGCTGGCGGGCGTAGTATGGGATGCGTGCGCTAAGTGTTGGTGGGCCGTGCGACTGTGGGCGCGCGGTGCGGGCAAGCTGCGGAGCATGCCCGCGTGTCAGCCGTGCTGTGCGGGCAAAGTCGGGATCGTGCGCGCGGACTTGCGCGCATGGCCGAGAAAGACTCGGCAGGCTATGGGGGCCTGACCGAGAGTGGGACACGGGCTGCGGGAATCGGGCGCCATGTTGCGGGGAAAAAGTTGGTGGCCGAGAAAACTCGACAGGTGGTCGAGGGCTCTCAGCAAAATGCGATCTTGCGAGAAAAAGTATTGGCTGCAGAGGAAACTCAGCGGGGTGCTAGGCCTTGTGGGAATTCTCGGAAGTCGTTGAGAAGACTCGGCGCGCGCGGCACAGGGGCGCGCGCGGCTGAGTGGTGTGCGGGATTTCTCGGCAAGGAATCTCGGCAGGAGCGCGCGCCGGACGGATCACCTGCACGTGCGGGCGTGCTGGCGAGTCGGTTATTTTCGGCGGTTATGGGCGAACAGATGCGACTCTGATGGGTTTTGTATACTGAAAACATTTATTATAATGAGTATACAACGGTTTATTTCTCCTATATGTTAACAATCTTACATGTATGAACTGTAACGCCCCGTATTTTTCCAACCTTTTATTTAATAAATTGCGAAGCAAACGTCACTACAACCATTATATTATTAATATCATCAAGCGACTTCTCTATGATATCTGAATTATAGCTGCGAGGACGAATAGTAAAATTCGATAAATAAATAACGGATGACGATCAGAATAATTTATTCGACTCGGAAATATTTAATATTATCGTAGCGACGCGATTGGGCCGAGTTAATTATTTAAGCCCAGCATTTTTATTTATTTGGAGAATTGGGCTAAGAGGACTCTATTTATTTAACGTGTTGGGCCAATTTAAATAGGAGCCCACGTGAAAATAAATAAAATAGCCCAACTAATTAATTTAGCAAGTCCATGTATATTTCCTTATTTAAATTCATAATTAACGAAATAAATATCGAGATGAGAATTTTAGTCCGGAAAATATTTATATTATATTGATATCACCTCCGAGGCAAATTCCGGAATTTAATTCCATTAAATGGGATACCCCATATTTTTGACACACACATATATATATATACACGAGATGATGATCGATTTTAATCGCGAGCCGATGGACATATGATCGAGTTGTTGGAATAATTAATTCCCTACTTATTAATTTTATTAGCCATATTATTCCTATTTTAAAGATGAGAACTTAATTAAATATGGGAAGACCCATATTATTATTTTATGCCCAAATATTCATACGACGTCCGATTGAGACGATTCGAAATGCCAAAGCAAGAATTCAAAGAAAGAAAAATTGTCGTATCATTTATTTAAATTATCGGATGCAAGACCATAGTAATAAAATTTAATTAGAGATCATGGGATATATTTATTCCATCATATATGTAGTGATATGATTGCTCTAGCCCCTATTTTGGCAATTCACCCACAAGGGCAATGAGTTACAAAATAGAATTTAAATCATTAGAGGGCAAACATGTAAAGTATGGTTGTGATCATTACAAAATCCCATCAAACCATGCAAGTATATTTCTACACTCCATCACCTTATTTCTCCTTCCCATAATCGACACACTCCCCATTTTATTACCAAAAATTCATTTTTTTTTTATTTTATCTCCATAAATCATTACAACCTTATATTAAATCATGCAATTATTTTTCCTACACTTCAATTATGAAAGATGGAATATTATTATTAATAATAATTA
>JAPKLW010002763.1:0-25950 GCA_026898455.1 Plectranthus barbatus | reverse complement strand
GAATATTATTATTAATAATAATTATTCCCCACCATAATCACTACACTTCAATTATTTTATTTTCAAAGTTCATTTAATCATTCCACTCCACCCCATTATCACCAAAAATTCATTTTATATTTTGGTGGATTAGTTGGTGGATGTTCCAAATGGGAACCACATATTTATTCTTTTGGCAATTTTTAATCAAAAGTTATTCCCTTCTTTGCCTATAAATAGGGAGTGTATTTGCATTCATTAATCATCCCATAAGAAGAAAAATATTTGGTGTTTGTTTCTTCTCTCTAAGTTCTTCTTATTCCTTTGTGCATTTTTCTTGCAATTTTTGGTGATCTTTGGGCCAACATAAAACACCTCCAAAACAGCCCCTTTGAAGCTTCAATATCCAACCCTTTCCCCACCTATTGAGTCTTCATTTTTACATAAACCTTACCTCCTCAACCTCCTCTACGCAATGACGTAAGAAGCCCTATGATCGGAACACATTGATCTCAAGCACGAAGTAGAATCAAGCTTCAAGTAGATGATTTCTACACTCCCTACGATTTCCTTGTTATGAATATGTGATTGCATGTAGGATCAAGAAGTCACAAATTAAATTCTTAAGGGAAATGGATTAGATGAGCATGCCTAGGCCTAAGCTTGTTATATGTTGCATATTGATGAGCATAGAACATATATATATATGATTGCATGTTTGATCAAACCTAAGAATCATGACCTTTCATGTTAAAGTTGATATTCAAACTTAGATGGATCTGAAAATGATATATATGAAGCTTGGGAATGAGATAATGGCATGTATGTTGAGAAATCATGTGTTGATGAATTTTGAGAGCATGCCCTGTTTTGGACAGAGATTAAAATGCATACGGCTGATTCTGTGATGGTTGGATTGAGTTGATATTAGAACTTTATAAACTATAACGAGTTAGGAATCTGTGGAATTTGGAAATTCATGAATCGGAGTTTTAAAACTCGAGTTTGAAGCATTTTAATAATGTGTGGCAGATTCTGGCAGTTTAAATTTCACGGCCTTAAAAATATATTTCTGCACTTTGGAAAAATCTGATTTTTATAAAATGAACTCTAGACATGTTAATTAGTAATATGTATAAAAATCAAGTCATTTAACTTAGTAGATTAATTATTACAAATTCGGGAAGTTGACTCCTGAAATCTGAAAATGCTGAAACTTAATTAAGAAGTTGCTTATGTTAGGCTTCACCGTTTTTAAATGAAAATTCGTTTTAACGAACCGTCACTTCGAGCACGTGCACTTTAAAATCTTGTTTTTATAAAATTAAAATCAGCCTCATTAGATATCTAGATCATTTTTGTTGTTATCTTGAAAATGGACTAGTTAACTAGATAATAACTCATATTTTGGACTTAGAATAATTTTATTAATTTTCATATTTTACTAAAATATTCTAAGGCCTAAATGCATAATTGGTTCACTTAATTAATTAAAAATAATTGCCTTAGATTAATAATAAGTTGTTAACTAGATCACTAAATCCATTATCCTTAATTAATAACTAATATAGCAATTTGGTATGAACTTGTTAACTAGCTTAATAATTTGACTAAGTTAATAAATCTTGATTAATAAGATAAAACTTAGAAGTCTTTGAATCTTGTTCTTTATAATTTTCGAATTGCATAATTTGTAATTGGGTAAATAAATGAATTAAGAGCTTAGATAATTATTTTAAGTCATAAACATTCTAGTAATTTATTCGAACTTTAATTAGGTACTTTAATCTCCAAGAAGGAAGCATCAACTAGCGGTACTAAGTAATTGGATCCATCGAATCATTTGAGGTGGGCACTACTTTATCCTATCAAATGGTTTTTGCCAAATGTTTTTCCCAAAATGATTCTTTTTATTAAAGGCATGATTACACCGTAAAATTGTTTTGGCACCGTATGATTATTATGATGACATGAATTGGTGGATGAATGATATATTGGAGATGTGTTGGATCGGGGAAGTGGCTACCCCCGTGGTATTGTAAGCCTAATGCATTAGCCCGGATAGTAATAAGACTACCGGTTGGGTAAGGGTGACTAAACCTTACCGGGTAGATAGCGAGTGGCCACTCCTATCTTACCCCTTGTGATTATGTGGATCATGTTACATATGAAATGTTGATATGTTGGGAAAATGATTATGTGGTGCCTAATTTGAGTGGGAGCTCCCAAGTGAGGAAAATATTTCTGCATATACATGATGATTTCAATAAAACTTGTATTATGCATGAGTGTGCGGTGTTTTCATGATATATGTATGTATTTGTTTTCGGGACACCGTGACCACTGGGTACCCGGGAGTACTCAGCCCCTATGCGCGTTTTCCCTGTGTGTAGGTACTGATTGATGAAGGTGAAGGTGGCGTTATGAGGAAGGGGATCGAAGGAGGAAACTGGAACGATTCTTGATTGTATTAATTGTTCGGTTTGTACTTCATTTCGAATCCATGTTGCTTTTGATTATTTTTTTTTTGAATGGCATGTATTGCACCCCATGATTACTTGGATTTACGATCTAAACTTTCTAAATCTTATTTTGTATTAAGCTTTCAAATACTTGGATTCATTCAATGCTAGTTCATGAAACCTCTTATTATTCCTATGTTTCATTCTTGCCCAAGCATGCTAAATGTTCTTGTTCTCCTAGCATGATTTGATTTGTTGGTTATGGTATCGAAGCGACGAGCTATGTCTTCATACATAGTCTCATTTATACTTGCTTTCAAAATTGGAATATGCACTTATGCATTCTTTCAAGCATGACTTAAAATATAGTTCCATCATGTTTCTATAAATTATTTAACTCCATTTTTTTCCGCTGCGAACTATTTATCTCTTTTCCTTTCAAGCATTCGTTAACTTATTGCCTCATCATGCTTGTAACCATTTAATTGATTCTAATCTCCGCTGCGAATTAATTATTTGAACCTCATTCTCTTATTTCATTTTCGATCAATCTTTACTTGCTTCCGCATGTTTAAATAATACTTCTTAAAACCACAACTTCCCTTAGCGTGCATTGTGTCGCACGTGGGACTGTCGCATAGGCCCGGTTTGGGGGCGCGACATGAACAATGGTATCCTCTTGTTTCACCGATAGGGACAATCATACGGCGTGTTGCAGATCGCAGAAGACAGTATGATCACTTGACCTAGTGAGACATAAACTTGATCACAGCCGAGACAGCGTATGAGGATACGTCTGTCCGGATGGCTGCAGCATTGTCGGAATAAGTAGTCTGTCTTGGTTACTTGACATGCTGGTACGCAGGGGTGGCGTATTGATGGACCGCAGTGAGATGTATTCGTCTGTCTGACATCAGCGAATACAAGATCTCGTTATATTGATTGAGTCCAAACCCTAATGAAGGTTCAGGGGTTTGCACGGGTTGATTGTTGCTTTGACTTGCCATGGTGGAGAGCCTAAGTAACGTGCTCGTATATCCGCATCTTGGGTAACAACAATTCGTGTAGTACCGCCTGAGACTGGGTTTAGGTAACCATATCCGAGTAATAGGATGGGGACATTCCCTGAGGAGCTCAATAACATTCATCGTGTCAAAGTCCTACAGGCTGATAAGTTCAGGCACGAGTGATAAGGATTGAGTGGTACTACTCAGGAATAATAAGATATTAATTAATTGTAGTTAGAGCTTGTCAGAGGCTCCGATTAATTAATGGATGTCCGGTAACTTTAAATATGGGGATTCTCAATTAATGCAGCATGTTCTCATAACGTGGTAATAAAGGGGTAGGTCAGTATTAATTCTGTGGTGAAAAAGAATTAATATTAATTAATTAATTATGTCCTGGGTTGTGGACATGAGAATTAATTAATTATAGGCCCACTTTATTATTTGCATTAGGTCCCAGGACTGGCCCAATTAAATATGCTGAAAAAGGGCCCAGTAGCCCATTAGGGATAAAACCCTGGGTGTATAAATAGACCATTCTCTCTGGAAACCCTAGCCACTATTGAACACATTCAAATCAGTGAAACCCTAGAGGCAGAGAGAGTGGGCGGCGCCTGTAGAGAGGAGAAGAAGGATTTTTTTGCTCCGGCCTATAACACAGATCTGTGGAATCCTCACCAGTAGAAGATCTGAGCAGCATTGGGACACAGCCCTGAAGATCTAATCTGGAGAACAGATTTCTCTTTTCTTCTCTCTTTATTTTCGTTTTTTTCTAAGAAATTAGATTGCTGATTTCGGTTTCCGCAGATTAAATCGAATCGTGTGGTTGAATTGAAGTTGGAAATTCAAACGCGAAAGATCGGTTCAGACTCGATGGAATAACTGTAATTCCTCAATCCACAATTCTGGTAATTGAATTCATAGGAGCATGCTAGGATTTATCTTGTATTTAATTATGCATGAAATCCATAAATCGATTCGGTTCAGTTTGGTTTTGGTGATTCGGTTCACGGGAAAACCCTACAATTGGTATTAGAGCCAGGTTCTTGATTTTTGGCTCTTTTGTGTATAATTAAATTAAATATGCATGTATGTATGAATTTATTGTTGTGGATGGTTTTTGTTCCTCGTGGCAACCCGTGTGATTCAGCCCGCGGTGGTTTATCTATGTAGGGTTGAATTGTTTTTGTAAAATCACGAGAAAATCTGTGATTAGTATAGATTTGGAAAATTGTAATAGAATAGATTTTTTGTAATTTTTCAAATTATGTAATTGGACGGGTCGATGACGAAGAACGAAGACGGAGCCGACGGAGGGCCGGCGAGGACACGGCGGACCGCAGGCGTGCGGCCGGTGTTGTCCCGTCGCGGTGGCTCATGTTTTGGTGGTTTGTGCAATCCTGTGTAAACCCTAAGGTTTGCATTAGGGTTAGGGCAAATCATCAGATCACAAAGGCCTAAATCCCAAAAGATTTGGTGAATCAAGATTTGGAGGCCCTTTGAAGATTTGGGAAGATTTGAAAAGATTTGGAATTATCCAAATTAAATTTAAATTCAAATTGTAATAGATAGAATTTATTTTTCTATTTTTGGGGCCAAGAGGAATTTTTGTTTGCCTTAATTGTCCTCGTATGATATGTGATTTATTTATGTGCGCAATTAAGCATGTGTAGATAATAGGAAAAGCATGATTTATCGCTTTTATTATTTACAGCTTTCCAAGCATGCTTATGTGATTAAATTTTTGGGCTTGTATTATTACATGCAAAAATTTGGGAAATGTAATGACAAAGAAATTATATGTACGCATAAAGAAACCTTTTAAAAGAAAAATACTAAGCAGATTTTTTAATTAAAATCAATAGACCTCCACAAAGCGGTCCTAGGCTGTAAGTGTATCTCTTGTTCTAGTAAACGTCTACGAGTGTAGCTTGCTAGTTCCTAGAGGTGCATGGGTACTGTTGTTGGGATTTCTAGACAAAAAATTTAAATCATGTGAATAGTGGGAGGGCTTTGCGTAAACGTCTACGAGTGTAGCTTGCATAGATCTCTCTCACAAGTATTCTAGGATTGATTTAAATTATAGATAATAAAAGCTTTAAGGGTTGTGCGGTATGGTTACGTGCCATGCTAAACTGTCTCTTTTGGCCGGAGTTAAATTTATGGTTAATTGCTTAGAAGCATCTTATAATATAATGCAAGAATTGCATCCATGTTCTTGAGAGATGGCTTGGTCTAAGGTTTTCACTAATTATTAATTTCTAGTGTCAAAAGCTTCCTGACATGGTAGTGAAATTAAATGGATTGGGGCTTAAAACCCGCAGTTATGGTTTAGGGTGACATCGTAAACGTCTACGAGTGTAGCTTGCGATGGGAACCCTTGGGCAATTAGTGGAAAACATTTGTATTTGATTTATTAAAAGGTTTTCAATGCATTTGTTTTCGAAGTTCTACATGTATGTTCTTATTTAAGATTCTTTATTGTTTCAGATATGTCTATGTCTAATGTCATCAATATTCTCGCACAAAACACTCTAACTAGTCCGAACTTCCTGGAATGGAAGCGCAATCTCGAGTACCTCCTGATTGCAGAAGAACATATGTTCGTTCTGCAAGTACTTCGTCCCGAAGTGCCAACTGCTGAATCCAGTCAAATGGATATAGACTTTTATAACAAGTGGGAGAAATCGAACAATGTAGTCAAGTGCTACATGATGACCACTATGTCGAAAGTCTTACAGCAGCAACATCAGCACCATAGGGATGCCTATGACATCATGACGAGTTTGGAGGCAACCTATGGGGAAACTGATAGAGCCGTCAGATTCAATCTCATGAGGGAAATCGTGAGTAAGAAAATGACTGATGGCACCTCAGTGAGAGAGCACGTAATTACCATAACTCACCTCATGGATGAACTAACTGTGCATGGTGGAGGTATCAACGCTGAGGCTAAGGTCGATATCATAATAAACTCTCTACCCAAGTCCTTTGAGAGTTTTAGGCTGAATGTTGTCATGAACAAGAAAGAGTATTCTCTTAACGAGTTGCTCAATGACTTGATGGCAGCGGAATCGGTCATGAACCCTCAGAAGGTTGCCTTGGCCACTTCTGGTAATCTCTCTGCTGTACCGAAAAGTATGAAGCGGAAGAAAGGAATTAAGAAGTGGGCCAAGAAGACACCTGTGAAGGATGGTGGGGCTGGGAAAAAGCCTAAGGTGGCGACTGACAGGGACAGGTGCTTCAGGTGTGGTAAGAAAGGACATTGGAGGAAAGATTGTCAAGCCAACAAAGCTAGACAAGGTATGCCATTTGCATGTATAACTGTAAGCATCATTAGAGTCCGTTGTTGCTCTTCTGGAGCTGTAAGCACTGACTTGTTAATCATGTTGTTGTACTTTGCAGGGGACCGTGCCGACAAGGCTGGTGAGTGATGGCAAGAAGATACCAAACTGGATGAAGGCAACGTCTTAGGATGGAGCTTCATGGAGTTTTCTTTTCTTTATGTTTTGATGAATTAAGTACATTTGAGAGTCTATTTGTGGGCCGTGGTTTATCGGCAGGACAAATTTTATCAACTTTTATGGATATTTGTTATTTATGATTTTATCATTGGTAGTAACAATATTATTCGTTATGGAATATTGATTTACAATCTCTATGTTACTTCGATCAAAACATATCCTTTATATTGCATGTGATTCATCCGTAATTAATATTCCTAGAAAGAGAAAACTTACTTCTTCTGATGAGGATCTTACATATCTCTGGCACTTGAGACTGGGTCACATCAGCTTGAAGCGGATTCAAAGACTTGCAGATGATGGTACATTGGACTTAGTCCGGACTGTACCTTATCAAGTGTGTGAATCTGCATCGAGGGCAAGATGTCTACTAGGCCTTTCAAGGCTAGTCAGTCTCGAGCAGAGGAAGTGTTGGAATTGATCCATTCTGACTTATGTGGACAGATGTCCACGCAGGCTCGTAGAGGGTACGAGTACTTCGTCACTTTCATTGACGATTACTCAAGGTACGGATATGTTTACCTGCTTCGCTACAAGTCTGAATGCTTTGAGAAATTCAAAGAGTTCAAGGCTGAAGTAGAAAAGAAATTCGGGAAAACTATCAAGTCACTGCGATCTGACCACGGTGGCGAATACCTCGGTAATGAGTTCCTGCAGTATTTGTCAGAAAATGGATTACATCCCAGTGGACTGCACTGGGTACTCCCCAGCAAAACGGTGTAGCTGAAAGAAGAAATAGGACTCTTCTAGAGATGGTAAGGTCAATGATGAGTTATGCAAACTTACCAATTTCATTTCGGGGCTACGCATTGGAGACAGCAGCTTACGTGCTTAATGTGGTGCCTTCTAAATTAGTTCCTAAGACGCCTTCTGAGCTCTTCCTTGGTCGCAAACCTAGTTTGTGCAAGTTTAGAGTATGGGGTTATCCGACACACGTACTGTCGAAGGAACCTGATAAGTTAGAAAGCAGGTCAAAAGTAATGTTGTTCATAGGGTATCCCAAGCAAACGAAAGGTGGTTACTTTTATTGTCCTGAGAGTCAAAGAGTCGTTGTTAACACCAACGCTAGATTCTTGGAGGACGAGTATGTGAGTAATCACATGACAAGGAGTGATATCGTTCTTCAAGAAAATGAGAACGAGAATGCAATCCCATGGGAAGAGGAACGTGTAGATGTGGGTGCACCTGTGAGAGGCACAGCACCACAGACACGTTCTTCAGTGCAAGGTGCAGGACCACAAGTTACTGCACCTACTACTAACACGGCACCGATGCCTCATCGTGGTGGGAGAGTTATTTTCCAGCCAGAAAGGTACATGTTCGTGGGTGAGTCTTCGGACTTGAGCCCGAAAGACGAACATGAGGACTCTGACCCACTGACTTACGAAGAGGCAGTGCAGGACAAGGATGTTGCCAAATGGCGTGTCGCTATGGATTCTGAAATATAATCCATAACTGCTATGGATGTATACCAGAAAACTGATTTGCCGGATGGCTTTAGGGCCATAGGGTGCAAATGGGTATAAAAGAGAAAGAAAGGGGCAGATGGAAAGATCACGACTTTTAAAGCCAGGCTGGTGGCAAAGGGTTATAGTCAGAAAATGGGCATTGACTATGACGAAACCTTTTCACCCATAGCCATGCTCAAATTCATCCGGATACTCCTTGCCATAGCTGCGCATATGGACCTCGAGATCTGGCAGATGGATGTCAGAACCGCTTTTCTAAACGGTTACCTTGAAGAAGGTAGGGACATCTATATGCAGCAACCCGAGGGTTACATAAGCAAGGGCGAAGAACATCTTGTTTGGAAGCTTAGGAAGTCCTTGTATGGACTTAAGCAAGCTTCAAGGTCGTGGAACTTACGTTTCAATGATGTGATTAAATCCTATGGATTCGCACAGTTGGAAAACAAAAGTTGTGTTTACCGACTTTGTGTCAGTGGGAGCGTGGTCTTCCTTGCACTATACGTTGATGACATACTCCTATTTGGAAACAACGAGGGAGTGATGTCGAAAATTAAGGCTTGGTTATCCGAACAGTTCCAAATGAAGGATCTCATTAGGGTTTACAACCCTAGGAGCCCAAATTAATATGCTGAATTGAGCCCAGGAGCTCATTAGGGTTTACAACCCTAGGTCTATAAATAGACAGCTCTCTCTCATAAGTCATAACACAGTTGAAACACACTAAATCTAGAGAGAGATGGAGGCACCGATTTTGGGAGAAGAGGGAGGAGAATTTCGATTCTGGTCCTGCTCAGAATACAGATCTACGGAGTCCTCACCAGTAGTAGATCTGAACAGCATTGGGACACAGCCCTGAAGATCTAATCTGGAGAACAGATTTTTCTTTTCTTCTCCTCTTTGTTTTTCGAATTTAATCTATAAATTAGATCTCTAATTTCTGTTTCCGAAGATTAAATCGAATCGCGTGGTTGAATTGAGTTATAGAATTCAAACGCAAAAGATCGGTTCAGACTCGACGGAGTTACGGTAAACCCTAAATCCACAAATCTTTGTATTAAATTTATAGGAGCATGCTAGGGTTTTGAGAATTTTAATTATGTGCAATAACCATAAAGCGATCCGGTTCAGTTTGGTTTTGGTGATTCGGTTCACGGAAAAACCCTACACAGACTAGATAGACGGACTGTATACTCTGTAATAGCTTAGTTATGCTTTGAGTATAAGTGGGAGAATAATGGGTTTTGTATACTGAAAGCATTTATTATAATTAGTATACAACGGTTTATTTCTCCTATCTGTTAACAATCTTACATGTATGAACAATGGTATCCTCTTGTCTCACCGATAGGGACGATCATACGGCGTGTTGTAGATCGCAGAAGACAGTATGATCACTTGACCTAGTGAGACATAAACTTGATCACAACCGAGACAGCGTATGAGGATACGTCTGTCCGAATGGCTGCGGCATTGTCGGAATAAGTAGTCTGTCTTGGTTACTTGACATGCTGGTACGCAGAGGTGGCGTATTGATGGACCGCAGTGAGATGTATTCGTCTGTCTGACATCAGCGAATACAAGATCTTGTTATATTGATTGAGTCCAAACCCTAATGAAGGTTTAGGGGTTTGCACGGGTTGACTGTTGCTTTGACTTGCCATGGTGGAGAGCCTAAGTAACGTGCTCGTATATCCGCATCTTGGGTAACAGCAATTCGTGTTGTACCGCCTGAGACTGGGTTTAGGTAACCATATCCGAGTAATAGGATGGGGACATTCCCTGAGGAGCTCAATGACATTCATCGTGTCAAAGTCCTGCAGGCTGATTAAGTTCAGGCACGAGTGATAAGATTTGAGTGGTACTACTCAGGAATAATAAGATATTAATTAATTGTAGTTAGAGCTTGTCAGAGGCTCCGATTAATTAATGGATGTCCGGTAACCTTAAATATGGGGATTCTCAATTAATGCAGCTCGTTCTCATAACGTGGTAATAAAGGGGTAGGTCAGTATTAATTCTGTGATGAAAAAGAATTAATATTAATTAATTAATTATGTCCTGGGTTGTGGACATGGGAATTAATTAATTATAGGCCCACTTTATTATTTACATTAGGTCCCAGGACTGGCCCAATTAAATATGCTGAAAAAGGGCCCAATAGCCCATTAGGGATAAAACCCTAGGTCTATAAATAGACCATTCTCTCTGGAAACCCTAGCCACTATTGAACACATTCAAATCAGTGAAACCCTAGAGGCAGAGAGAGAGTGGGCGGCACCTGTAGAGAGGAGAAGAAGGATTTTTTTGCTCCGGCCTACAACACAGATCTGTGGAATCCTCACCAGTAGAAGATCTGAGCAGCATTGGGATACAGCCCTGAAGATCTAATCTGGAGAACAGATTTCTCTTTTCTTCTCTCTTTATTTTTGATTTTTTCTAAGAAATTAGATTGCTAATTTTGGCTTCCGCTATTTAAATCGAATCGCGTGGTTGAATTGAAGTTGGAAATTCAAACGCAAAAGATCGGTTCAGACTCGACGGAATAACGATAATTCCTCAATCCACAATTCTGGTAATTGAATTCATAGGAGCATGCTAGGATTTATCTTGTATTTAATTATGCATGAAATCCATAAATCGATCCGGTTCAGTTTGGTTTTGGTGATTCGGTTCACGGGAAAACCCTACAGACCCTTTGTGAAAGATTCGACCAGACTTCATATTTCAACGAGTCATCCACGAGTACTTAGTCATATTTTTGCTAAAGGAAGGCAGTGGGCGAGTTGGATAGCTGCTGGGCGAGTTTACGAAATGTTGCTTAGTTTTGTGAAGCATTGTAACCGTTTGATAGAGCTAGTGGTGGGGCATGTCCACCACATCTATAAATAGACCATGTTGGTCGAGTTGTAATCAGATTTGAATGCACAAATAAAACGAGTGTTCTTACAAAGCTTCCTTGCAATTTATATTCGTGCATTAATATTGTGAATTACTTTATAATTGTTCCACTATGCAAGGCAAGTTTGGGGGCTTGTGAGAAAATTCTAAGTGAGTGCTTCAAACCTTAAAAACACGAGTGAATCGTGAGAAGGCTTGTTGGTTCGTGGGGAATCAACGCCGCACAAGGCGAAAAATTTTATAACTGATTTTTGTCGTGTGACAATTTGTATCAAAGTCAGGAATTGCGCTGGTTCTGACCGGATTTCGCTGGTAGATTGTGTGCCTGGCTTGGAAATGGTCGTGCAGACTTTGTTGTTTGGCTTAATCGTGGGATTTTGCCTATCTGTTGGTAATAAGTTTTCGAACTTTTACTCAATGGTTGTGTTGTTGGTCGTGGGAAGATGGTACAGCAACGTGAATTCGCTGTTGATAAAGCGCGGGTAGCCCAACTCAAAGGATTGTTGGGAAATATGACGGTGGAAGGGGATCAAACACCCGTGACAGACCGGGTGCATTACATGCAGGCGAGACTCGACTACATGCAACTGGAACTCACAGATTTGCCTTCATATATTGAAGGGCAGATTGCTGCAAGTAAGGGTGACATGCAAGCCTTCGCAGATTCAGTCACGGACAAATTGGAAGGACTTCTAGAGGATCTACGAATTGTGAAGCGTGCCTTGGCAAACACTTTAGGAGCACCCATTTCAAGAGTGAAAGTGTACGAGCCCAATCCTTTTGAAGGCACTAGAAGTTCCAAGGACTTGGAGAATTTTATGTGGGATGTGGCTGAAAGTATGCAAGGTGGACGTGCAATAAATCAAACGTGGGATGAGATGAAGAAATAATTGCGTGAGCAATTCCTTCCTTCCAACTAGGGGTGTAATCGAACCGAGTCGAGTCGAGTAGTGTCGTGCTCAAGTTTGACTCGTTTAGTTTCGAGTCGAGCTTCGAATTTTTTTATCGTATACTTTGATGTTCACGAACTTTATCGAGCTTTAATCGAGTTTAAAGGAACTTTCTAAATTTAGAATATATTTTAAATTTTCATTATTATTTTGAAGAAAATAGTTATATATTCCAAAATTCATATCATATTTATGTTCAAATTCTTATATTTTTCATTATTAGAAAGATTTATCATTATTGTTACTCTTAAATCATGAAAATATTATTTTTATAAAAGTAATTATTTAATATTTCTTACTAATTTTAGCTAATGAGCCTGCTCACGAGCTCACGAGTCAAATACGATGATGCTCAAGTTTGGTTCATTTAATAAACAAGCTTTACTAAACGAACTTGAATGAGCTTTTATCGAGTCAAGATCCGAGTAGATCACGAACAGTTTGGTTCATTTACACCCCTACTTCTAACACATCTTGGATGGCCCGAGATGCAATAAGAAGGCTTAAGCAAGGGGATTTCGTTCGTGACTACATAAAGAGATTCAGTTCCTTGATGCTAGACGTGGGAGACATGAGCGAGGAAGACAAAATGTTCAATTTCCTTGCAGGATTGCAGCCTTGGGCACAAAGAGAATTGAGGCGCCAAGGAGTGAAGACGTTGCAATCCGCTGTGGCTGTTGCAGATAGTTTGATGGATTTTGAATCTGCGGGTTCGTCCAATCAACCAAAGAAGAAGGCCGGAGACTTTTCAAGGGGAAAAGATGAGCCGTTTCAGAAAAAAGGTTGACAAAGGGAAGGAGCCGGATGTTGGTACGTCGGGAAACAAAAAGTGTGGATGGTTCTTTTGTGATGGGAACCACCGGATGGCTGAGTGTCCGAAAAGGGTGAGAATCAATGCCCTTGTTGCTACGGGTAAGCCGATTGAGAAGCATGAAGTGGATGATGAACCAAGCCTCAATATGATCCAGATTGTATCGTCGTTAGAAGAATTGGACCCCACCAAGGCAACGGGGACGTCGCCCAGTTTTGGTGGGGGCGGTATGTCACACCCTTAATTCTAGGGGTGGCCGAGGCATGATCGAGTCATGGAGTATGCCTCGATAGATTGGTGCAAGGTACGAGTACGGGTGTCTTGGGAAATCAGTGATGGGTAAAACTTGGCATGTGGCCGGGTTGGTGCATGGATGAGAAGCCAAGCACAAGTTGGTCGAGTATTTGTGGAGAATGCTAGGGAGAACTCGTGTGGAACGAGTCATGGTGCGCATATGAGATGTTGGGCACGAGAATTGATCGAGTACCAGGCGTCGGGTAGTTTGAGGCCGAGTACGTGCGGGCGTGGTGTCCCGTAGTCGATGGGTTGGCAGACTCGTCGGGTGATGGAGCGAGGCATTTGCAGGGTTGGTTGAGTTCTTGTGCAGGTGGTATGGGACATTGGCACGAAGATGAGAGCTGGCGGGCGTAGTATGGGATGCGCACGCTAAGTGTCGGCGGGCCGTGCGAGTGTGGCCGTGCGGTGCGGGCAAGCTGCGGAGCATGCCCGCGTGTCGGCCGAGCTATGCAGGCGAGGTCGGGGTCGTGCGCGCGGACTTGCGCACATGGCCGTGAAAGACTCAGTAGGCTGCGGGGGACTGGCCGAGAGTGGGCCGCGGGCTGCGGGAGCCAGGCGCTGTATTGTATTGCGGGGAAAAAGTTGGTGGCCGAGAAAACTCGACAGGTGGTCGAGGGCTCTCGGCAGGATGCGGCCTTGCGAAAAAAAGTATTGGCTGCCGAGGAAATTCGATGGGGTGTTGGGCCTTGCGGAAATTCTCAGAAGCCGCCGAGAAGACTCGGCGCACGTGGCCGAGTGGTGTGCAGGATTTCTCGGCAGAGAGCCTCAGCGGGGACGCGCACCCGACAGACCACCCGCGCGCCGGGCGTGCGTGCGAGTCGGTTATTTTCGACGATTATGGGCGAACAGACGCGACCCTTCGAGAAAGCTCCGAGCAGACTTCATATTTCAACGAGTCATCCACGAGTACTTAGTCATATTTTGGCTAAAGGAAGGCAGTGGGCGAGTTGGATAGCTACTGGGCGAGTTTACGAAATGTTGCTTAGTTTTGTGAAGCATTGTAACCGTTCGATAGAGCTAGTGGTGGGGCATGTCCACCACATCTATAAATAGACCATGTTGGTCGAGTTGTAATCAGATTTGAATACATAAATAAAACGAGTGTTCTTACAAAGCTTCCTTGCAATTTATATTCGTGCATAAATATTGTGAATTGCCTTATAATTGTTCCACTGTGCAAGGCAAGTTCGGGGTCTTGTAAGAAAATTCTAAGTGAGTGCTTCAAACCTCAAAAACACGAGTGGATCGTGAGAAGGCTGGTTGGTTCGTGGGGAATCAACGCCGCACAAGGCGAAAAGTTTTATAAGTGATTTTTGCCGTGTGACAACTAGTATAATTAGGGGTGTAAATGAACCAAATTGTTCGTGAGCTACTCGGATCTCGACTCGATAAAAGCTCGTTCGAGTTCGTTTAATAAAGCTCGTTTATTAAATGAACCAAACTTGAGCATCATAGTATTCGACTCGTGAGCTCGTGAGCAGGCTCGTTAGCTAAAATTAGTAAGAAATATAAAATAATTACTTTTATAAAAATAATATTTTTATGATTTAAGAGTAACAATAATGATAAATCTATCTAATAGAATTTGAGCATGAATATGATATATTTTTTTTGGAATAAATAACTTTTTCTTCAAATAATAATGAAAATCTAAAATATATTCTAAATTTAGAAAGTTCGTTTAGGCTCGATAAAAGCTCGATAACGTTCGTGAACATCAAAGTATTTGATAAAAAAGCTCGAAGCTCGACTCGAAACTAAATGAGTCAAACTTGAGCACGGCACTACTCGACTCGACTCGGTTCGATTAGACCCTTAAGTATAATGAACTGGCAGCACAACACCAACTCCAATAATAATAATAATAATAATAATAAATAAATAAATTTAACAGGATATGGTTTCAGAGAAGTTTTATCAGTGAATTATTAATGTATGGACCTTATTGAAGTTTATCGAGAAAACTGGAATGGCTTTAAAAATTGTTAGAGGTATTAGTCTTAATGCTGATTTGAAGAGCATGTTTGAGGGGCTTGTTTGTTCGAAGACTAGTGATATAAAAGGATCTCTAAATTTGTGAGCTTAAAATTTTGTGATTAATTCTTATCAGATTTGTTTTGGATTGATATATCTTTACTATATGAGGATTAGTTATCTAACTTATAATCAAACTCTATATATACTCATTCTTACTATCATTATAAATTATCCATTTGAAGAATGAATGTAGAGTATATAAATTGAACCACTATAAATTTTTATGTCAATGTAATTTTATTTATTAATTGTGTTCATAATTACTTATTTCACAAGTAAAATCTTATGCAGTCTAAATGTGGCCGATATTGATGCAACATTACATGTTATCCTATGGCCAGAAAAGGACTAATCTCATCATGCATGCCGAGTTTGACATCATGTGTGGATGATGGATCCATCCATAAACCGGTTTATTTATTTTAAAAAATCATAATTAGAATATACGAATTAATATGTAGCATCACAGAAAAAATATATCATAATTAGCAAATATATAACAACAAAAAAAGAAATTACTTCCAAATGCATTACAAGAAATGAAATTAAAAGCAGTAGCAAAAATCAATTTCTACGTGAACATACTTTTTCCTGGCAACTTCACTGGACCACAATTTCAGAAGAGAATTCTTCTATTTTTGTTACATTTGCAGATTCTTCTCCATACTTGGCCTTGAGCTCTACCATATCTTGTATGAGCTGCGTCAAGTTATGGTGAGACGAGCCCCCTTCCGCCACCGCGCTTTTCGCTGCTTCTCCAAGCTTCCGAGCTCTCTCTCTCCTCTCCGCCCCTTCTCTTCCTTCATCCATCAACTTATCGATCGCCTTTTTCACATCATCGCTCTTCACCTGCACTGCTGCACCTTCGTCCATTCCTAACATCACGGGCACTTCCATGCCTACTCTTACTCCAGTCTGGATCACGTTCACAATGAACTTCTCGTTGCAGAATTGCTCCGCGAATACTGGCCATGTGATCATAGGCACACCTGCGGTCACTCCTTCGAGAGTCGAGTTCCACCCACAATGCGTTATAAACCCTCCCACCGACGGATGAGATAGTATCAGCACTTGCGGCGCCCACCCCCGTATCAACAGCCCCCTTCCTCCAATCCTTTCTTCAAACTTCTCCTCCAACAGCCATTTCTCCAATTCATCTGATGCATTCCTGATCACCCAAACAAAGGGGCGATTCGAAGCTTCTAGGCCTAACCCGAGCTCTACGAGCTGCGCATCAGCCAGGCGCGATATGCTTCCAAGGCAGACATAAATGACAGAATTGGAGACATGGGAATCAAGCCATTTCAAGCAGTCGTGACCATCAATTGCAGCCTTGTTGCCTCTTTCAGACTTGTCGGAATCGTCTACGTTGCACAGCGAAACAGGGCCAATAGTCCAGACCTTCTTGCCTCTGCCTTTCATGTATAGGCGGATGTATTCAGGCTCTAACTCTTGAAATGTGTTAGCCACTGTTCCAGCCGCTTCGTCCTCGGAATCTAACATTCGATTCCTCCACTCAATCCATTCGGGAGGCGCATCATAAGGAGAACCTCTGAGCTGAGCTTTGGTGATTTCAATCCTATGGGGAAGATCAGGCACAACCAAATACTCTCTATCAGAAGCTACGCCTTGGAAGATGCTGGAGTTCCGCAGCATTCTCATACAGACAAGGGAAAAGCAACTAGTCCCATGAAACACGAGGCGAGGAATACGCAGTTGCAGAGCCATATCAGTTGCCCATGGAAAGCACATATCAGCTATCAAGCATGTGGGGTGGAGCTGAATGAGCAACTCTTCAACCTGCTCTCTTAGCATGGCAGTTGCAGTAATGAAATTAAACGCATACTGCGGTGAAGGCAACATGTCGAAATTCTCGCAGCCATGGGGAATGCCGGCCTCGGCGCAGGGAAGATTGAGATGGAAGACGCGAATGCTCAATCCAGAGGCGATGGCGCGATCCACCACTTTCTTAACCCTGTCGGCGTTTTTCGGGGTGAGTAGGATTGAGACCACGACGCCGCGCTTCGCCAGCAGCTTGGCTATGTCCACCATTGGAATCAAATGGCCTTGCGCCAAGAATGGGAATAGAACGAAATGAGGTGGTTGATCACCATCGATGGTCATCGTCACCTTTGCAAGTATACTGCTGAGAGATTTATGATTGCTACTTGTTTAGTAGTGCAACCTCTATATATAAAAGTCTGCAACCTCTGAATTTTGGGGAATGACGTAAGAGCATACATTTGCAGATTGGAGGATCATCTAGATTTTGTGGTATCAACTGAAACTGAGATTCGTGGATGAGTATTAACTAATCAGATAAATATGAAGCGAACAATTAACAATCGGTTGTTCGAGGATGTGACTGACAAATTCTGGAAAGTAACCTTCTGGAATTGCTGGCGCGCGGCAAGAAGTGACAGCTATTGATCGTGGGTTTCGTAATTGGTTAAAATGCATTCTCTCATCTAACTGCAGTAGAGATATCCGAGATAGAATTCAAATTAAACTACTACATTTTCAAAAAATAAAAATAAAAAATCTTATACAATATAATATCTTGGTCAAAATATTAATTTTAGTCCAAACTATCCGTCTTTTTTTAATTCTACTCCTAATTATTTCATCTCTCAATTTTATGTTCGAACTATAAAAAATTATTCAAATTTGGGACAAAAGAAATTTTTCGGCATCCGAAAGTCATGCTGGAAACCCATATAATTTGATTTACAAGGTATCATTTTTTTAATATGACATTGATTTTCGGCATGCTCCGTCAGTTTTCCGATACTCTTGTGGTTTAGATTTGAATAGTTTTTTATAGTTTTGACATAAAACTAAGAAAGAGAATAGTTGGTATTAAAATTGAAAAAAGTCGAATTGTTTAAACTAAAATTTATGTTTTGGCCTAATATCTTCTCTTTTATCTAATTAACTGTAGCAGTGAACAACTAATCGGTACTGAAAATTAACCAATCGAACCTTCAAAATTCGGGCAGTTCGATTTGGTTGTCGATTGGTGAACTATCATAACCGACAGAATCGATCAATTCGGTTTGAAGGGTCAGATTAGTTTTTTAATCAGTTAGGATTGATTGTCAGGTAGTTTGGGGATTTGGATCCTCTGATGTGCACATTGGCACGGTAGGAGGTGTTGTCCATTTTTAAACCATAAGTTTGAATTTATCAAATATTTTATTAATTTAGGCATTAGATTAATTTTTTATTCATGTGAGTAACACCACCTCTTGTTGTGCCTATGTGCACAGCAGAGAATCCAAATCCGATAATTCGACTAGGAATATTTCAGACTGCTATTAACCTAACTGACTGAATGCTCATGTGAACAACAAACCTTAACTAGCTAGGCTAGACAACCTATCATGTAAATCCTTAATTATTGTATTCACTCATAATATCATGTGACTGCTAATTCGATGACTTGTGATAAAAAGAAAATCTAGAAATTATTGTAAAGCTTCATGACTTAATTATTGCGATCTTGAAAGTTCTGGCGAGACACTTTTGTTTATACTTATTTTGATTTGTCTTGACTACACTAATCATGTAAAATCATAAAAATGAAACTATGACTCATCAGCTCTCTATCTTTCACAAACCGACTCATCCACAATTTTCTTGAAAAATAATATTCCCTTCTTAGGTTATTAATCTCGATTTGACCTGACACAGTAACTGATGTTTGTAAATTTAATGGAATTAATATTTTATTGATATAAGGGTTTTTTTTCCATTTTTTTCCTTTTCTTTGGATCTGATAGATTCATCTGGAATAATTAAATGGCATTGTCCAGCATCAATTTTGAAACATATATATCAAAACTATACAAAGCATTTATTATTATTTGTTGGGAATTCTAATTTTAGTATGATATTGTCTGTTTCAAGTTGATTAAGCCCTCATGTTTTTGTTTTTGGGTATCACTCCAAAATGTCTCATACACTTGAAAGTTATGTGGACTTTTGTTTGGAAATTTGTAAGAAATTTCCTTATTTTATATTATTTTGGTATGTCAAAATATGTAAAAGTCATCTTATAGTTTGTCTCTAGGTTAGTTTCAGCATAGTCTAAAAACGTAAAGTCCTGTATAGGATTTGTATCGATTTGTATGCTGGAGCTAATCTGAAGACCAGACTGTTTAATCAGTCTGGGATGCGAAAAAGACTAAACAGACTAAGGTTCAAACCAAACTTACAAGTCTGGGATACATGAGTCTAAACTGATAAGTTTGGGATTCAACAAATATGAGACCAACAAGTATGGTTCTATCAGTACATCAAACTTACCTATGTAGGGACCAAGCATATATTGATAAATGACGTCACGAACATGGACATGCAAGTATGATGACATCAATATGGATTTCTAAGTCCCAGTCCCAGCACAGAGAATCATCTGAGGAACGTACTGATAAGTACAAATTTTAAGGATTGGAGATTCCTTAAAGCCTGCAAGCACGAGACTTCAAGTATCGATACCTAGGACATCCAGTCCATGATTCCTCAGACTGACAAATTTTTATTCTGACACAAAGGTGAACAGTCACTGTCATCATCAGAAAAAGCGGAGCAGGTGCAGAATATCTGGAAAAAAGCACAACCTACCCCTTGATAGCAGCAGTCAACAGGGACTTCCGATTGGACATCATTCAATTTGTCTCTAATGCATATTTATATCAAACCTCGCGACTATAAATACGGGAGATTTCAACAGAAGAAGGTTACCAACTAATATCGAACATAACCAAGCTTACGATTTGCAAACAAGCTAAAACACTGTCAAAATATTTTCAAAACTGTTCAAGGCTCTTAAAGCTTTTCCGTGTGTCACTTTTGTAAACACGAGACTCAGAACTTCCAAGTTCTTGAGTTATTTCTTGGTAATTTTTCTCTCCAATAAAGATTACAACAGTCAAGTAAGCTTTGTACTCTGACTCTTTCGGGCTTATTGTCATCGTGCTGAAAGTTTTGGGTAAACTCTAAACACCCCATTCCGACAATGAGGAGGCTGCATGGTGTGCCCACACTCCAAGGAGCTGAGAAGTGAAGGACGGACAAAGGACCAGGCGAGTGAGCTTGTGGACTGAAGATCGTAGCATTCTTTTGCAAGTGATAGATCGTAGGAGAACCTTGTAAAATCCAACACTTTAAATTATTTGTCATTTATTGCTTTCATACTTGTTGTCAGCTTATTAATCTTTAACTCAATACTCAAGTGTTCTAGTATATTCTGAAAACTGACACTAAGCATACTTGAACACTAAGTACTTGAACTAAATATTTGACAAATCAAGCTGACACCTCACCATCAGCTTAGATAAATGCTAGTTTACTGAAACAAATAAGTTATTTTCCGTTGTGCATTTACGATTATTCTGATAAACCGGGACCAACAACTCTTATAATAAAATTTGCCAATGTGGAACATTTAAATTTTATATACCCAACATAATTCATTAATACTGTTTTTATTTAATAATTTATTAGTGTAATAACATTTGAATTAAAATAATTATCCAAAAGTATATTTTCCTGATGTTTGTATTATAATCTCAATCAAATACTAAGAAATTTAAAAGTAAAGTTCCAATTGAAAAATATTTTATTGTCTTGATGTACCTATAATTCAAATTTAGTTATGAATGAATTTGAATTTTATATTAATTACAGCAACCGCAAATATAAAAGACATTAATTGTTAACCGCAAACTGACACTAAGCATACTTGAACACTAAGTACTTGAACTAAATATTTGACAAATCAAGCTGACACCTCACCATCAGCTTAGATAAATGCAAGTTTACTGAAACAAATAAGTTATTTTCCGTTGTGCATTTACGATTATTCTGATAAACCGGGAACAACAACTCTTATAATAAAATTTGCCAATGTGGAACATTTAAATTTTATATACCCAACATAATTCATTAATACTGTTTTTATTTAATAATTTATTAGTGTAATAACATTTGAATTAAAATAATTATCCAAAAGTATATTTTCCTGATGTTTGTATTATAATCTCAATCAAATACTAAGAAATTTAAAAGTAAAGTTCCAATTGAAAAATATTTTATTGTCTTGATGTACCTATAATTCAAATTTAGTGCTAAAATAAAGGTTATGTTAAATATGAATGAATTTGAATTTTATATTAATTACAGCAACCGCAAATATAAAAGACATTAATTGTTAAAAACTATACATAAGATATTCTAAGCATAACCTATAAAAAAATAGAGCATAAGATGAAGAATAATTTTAATCTGGACTATTAGCGTTTGCAAATGAATGAACATATACAAATTCACTTTTAGAACTGGATCCATTCTAGTGACTCCTACATGTTAAAAGCATGAATGATACACAAATTTATAATTATTATTGTGAGTCTTAATTAAGATCAGAGTTTATCAAATATGTGTTGTGAAAGATTAATGAACAAATTATTGCAATTTCATGGTTCGAGTTGCACGACGAGGGCATAGAGCGATTTGCAGATCGTGTAGCTCAGCAATTGGTCGTGCAGCCACTGGCAGATCGTCTCCTAGATCCACTTGTAGATCGCCTCCTAGATTCACTGGTGGATCGACTTGTACAGCCATTGGCATATAGACTTGTACAGCCATTGACAGATTGCATGATTGATCCAGTAGCTCATCGACTTATTCAGCCAGTGGCAAATAGACTCATGCAGTTAGTGGCTTATCGTGTGGCACAACACATTGTGGAGCCGATGGCTTCCTAGATTACTCAGAGGTTGAAGGCCTTCATACGGGAGCTCATTGATGGTCTTCTTTGCCGCCCGAGCCGGAGCCGGAGTGGGACCCCACCTGTTTTTATTCTACTATTGGCCCCTCCACCTCTACCATTGTTGGCCCCACCACCTATTCTACTGTTGGCCCCTCCACTTCTACTAGTGTTGGCCCCTCCACCACCTTTTCCCGTCCTTCGTCTGCGAAGATGTTATCAGATTACATGGATTACATGTGTAGCATTTGGAAATGCTAACTCCACCATATTTTTTATGCTCTTGTGTTAATCATTGATAATGATCAGTCCTTTGCGATCTCCAAAACAAGCATGCAAGTGATGCATGAACCACATTCATGACTCATCATCCTCTATGGGTCCAATCCCAATAGCAAGAGGAAATAACTGTTCATTGCCATCTTTCGTCACCGAAATAAATAGCATTCCTTTATTCTTGCCCTTCAGATGTGTGCCATCTACAACGATCCCTAGGTGCATGCAGTTGAAAAAGCATCAATGTTTGTAAAAAGCATCGATGTAAGGAGCAAGAGCCAGAAAGATGTGCTTAAACAAACTCTGAAGAAATAGATATATCATACACCGTGCCTGGGTTACGCAACTGTAGCATGTGTAAGTAGTCAGGCAGCGTCTCATAAGACTTCTCCCACTCGCCGAATACCATAGCAATGGCTATGTTTCTTGCCCGCAGGGCAAAGCTGTAATCAGTCTTGATGCCAAACTGACTCAGCAATTCAGACATCTCCTTCGGCTTTAGAATAACACCCTCCGCCTCCAACTTACTTGAGAAATACTTACCCAACACTCTCGCGGGCACTCTGCGGGGAGCTACACGTCCGTCTAGCAGCTGTGCATCAAATCACACTTGAATACTCTCCAAACACTTCCAGATTGTCTTGCACGTAGCATAAAACGACATTCATTCTCATGCTTGCATCTGAAGTAAAACCAAGTAGTGTTGGACCTCTCCGTCGGGTATTCCAATCGATGATGCAAGTGATGCAGTCCTACAACAAATTCAAGTAATTCATCCTTGCTACTAAATGTCGCTCCAATGCATAGCTCAGTCGGGGCCCAATCTGTGGGCATAATCCACTCCAAACGCTCAGGAGCATCAACCTCTATTAAAGGAAGTATTCAACTCCTTACTTCATGATCATGTCGAGTTGTAATCACAGAAAGACTCAAGTTATTGTTAGATAGTCCATACTGATTCATTCGCCCAGGAGCTAGAATCCATCTAGAAAAATCACTGACCAAGGACTCAAACAACCGACTCCGGCCCTCATCCTCCTCCTCCTCGTCTCTCTCCTCCTCGGCTACTTCCTCCTCATCGCCATCATAATAATCATCATCATCATCAATAGATCTCACCTCATACTCATCTACAAAATCATCAACTAATGAGATGTTGGGACCACACATTCGAGTTGATCGTTGTGACTGTGACTAAGGTGCCTCAAATCCAGACTGATTTTATTTCAATTCGGTAACCACATATATAACTGGATTGATGCTATTTTTATATAGCATCTGCAGTATATCTTCGTCGGTCTTCACTTGCCTCGAGCCCCCAAATACGTTGCTCTTGTAAAACATTGTAACTAGTAGTGAAAAGATCACAGTGCATGATCTCGTCAATCTAGGACAAAATTGCATTGTAGGAGATCCGTTCACACCTTAAACGTATCAATTGCTCGTCTCCGTCCGCATACTCGGATCTAGAGCATGATATAGCAAGAGAAGTCGAGATCTCGATATTAATTTAAAATTAATGTCGAGATCTCATCGTTATATTTGAAAAATCGAATGTCGAGATCTCGTGACAAAGTCGAGACCTCGACATTGGATGTCGAGATCTCGAAATCAACTCGAGATCTCAATTTTGTCATGTGATCTCGACTTTTCTGGATTTTTCCAAAATTTTCTGAGTATTTTTTACGAATAGCAGTCCTAAAATCACAATGTATTCTAAAAAACTAAGATATACCAGTCGATTATGAACTATAATGCAAAAAACAGATAAAAAATAAGGAAAAACGGTTGAATCAACGTACATTCGAGTTTTTGCTCTCAAAACTCTCTCAACTATCTTAAAAAAAATTAATGGCTCCTCGTACAATAGAAGGACAATTTGTTTGTAAAAGGTTGTAATAAATTTCAACTACCTTGGTAGATACAAATAAATGATATAATAAATATTTTTCGAAAATGAAAATTACGTTAATAAAAGTTGAATTTGTCTTGTAGTCAAAAATGGATAAGAGAAAAAGACAAAAGTACAAAGTGACTACAAAACTTATATTTTTATACATGTGGCTTTAAAATATAATCACTTATTCAAAATGACTACTTTTATGCATTCTTACTAAAAAACACCTAATCCATGACTTGATAAGAGAACATGAGTTTGGATTTTTGTGTGAACATAAGTGGGTGTGAATTTAAATTAATGTAAAAATTAAATTATTTTAAAAATAAACAACCAAATGAGATGATGTAAGAGCTTACATGATCGGATCTGTCACAGTCACACTTTCTGACTGTATATACATTATTGCGCTTGTATTGTTTCTGAACAAGGTAGCTAGGCAGAGGCTGGATGAGACCACAAACCTTTCTCAACGTTTTCGTGTTAATTTATCCTTCAAATTGAACCGTATAGCTTCCTATTAAGGACAAATTCGAGTGACTGAAATGAATCCAAAATCTAGATTTTACACCTACTGCAGCCTCACAGAAAATGATTCAATGAACTATCACTAAAGAATTAAGAACAGAGCATCCAAATTAACAAAAAAAAAATTACTCATACTTTCAAATGCATTACTACGAAAGAAATTAATTTCTACAAGAACAGAATTGTTCCTGGCTAAAATTACTGAAAAAGAATTTCAGATGAGATTTCATCTATTTTTGTTACATTTATAGATTCTTCTTCATACTTGGCCTTGAGCTCTACCATATCTTGTATGAGCTGTGTCAAGTTATGGTGAGACGAGCCCCCTTCCTCCACCGCTCTTTTGGCTGCTTCTCCAAGCTTCCGAGCTCTCTCTCTCCTCTCCACCCCTTCTCTTCCTTCATCCATCAACTTATTGATCGCCACTTTCACATCATCGCTCTTCACCTGCACCGCAGCACCGTCGTCCATTCCAAACAGCACGGGCACTTCCACGCCTACACTTATCCCAGTCTTGATCACGTTTACGATGAACTTCTCGTTGCAGAATTGCTCCGCGAATATTGGCCATGTGATCATAGGCACACCTGCGGTCACTCCTTCGAGAGTCGAGTTCCATCCACAATGCGTTATAAACCCTCCCACCGAGGGGTGAGATAGTATCAGCACTTGAGGCGCCCACCCTCGTATCAACAGCCCCCTCCCTCCAATCCTTTCTTCGAATTTCTCCTCCAACAGCCATTTTTCCAATTCATCTGGTGCATTCCTGATCACCCAAACAAAGGGGCGATTCGAAGCTTCTAGGCCTAACCCGAGCTCTATGAGCTGCGCAGCAACCAGGCGCGATATGCTTCCAAGGCAGACATAAATAACAGAATCGGAGTCATGGGAATCAAGCCATTTCAAGCAGTCGTGGCCATCGATTACTGCGTAGTTGCCTCTCTCAGCCTTGTCGGAATCTTCAACATTGCACAATGAAACCGGGCCAATACACCATGTTGAGTTTGTTGGCCCATGTTGATTGGCCCAAACCTTTTATTTCC
>JAPKLW010002762.1:47973-59643 GCA_026898455.1 Plectranthus barbatus | reverse complement strand
CCAAAGCGGACAATATCATACTAATGTCGGAGTCTCGGTTCCTAACATATTTACCATACGTTTCTCCTAAATTAATAATCTTATGGTTGTATGAATTAAATTGCATGCATTAAAATCTAGTAAATTAAACTTAATTTTTCTCCCAGACATGAATTCACTTATTTATGGCGCTCGAAAGTCCAATCTACCTAGCCGTGCCTAAAATAAATATACAATTTTATTATCAGTTAAGCAAATCATGCCACATGTCTTAAATCTTTAATTGAGTTCTATATTTAAAAAAATAACAAGCTTAAAGAAGTAATTTTAAAATTCATTCATTTGTCAACTCATATACGAATAAGAAAATTAGAAGCTCAAGGGGTAGCCTGGTAGGTATAAGAAACAAAGATTTAGACCTCAACGAATTGTTGGCTGATAGTGTTAACTATATATATATATATATATATATTAATTTAAATTTACATATTGAAATGTTTTTGAAAAAATTCAGATTTATGACTTTTTAGCTATAGATAGGGCTGAGCAACGATTGGTTTAATCTGGAAACTGAACTGAAATCATCAAACCAAAAATTCTACAAAAACTAAATCGGATCGCACTGAATCAACGTTTTGACTTTATCTGAACAGACAGTTTAAGTTTGGTTTTCGGTTTTAACCGAATTTTTATGCATATTTTCATAAAATACGCAAATGAAAATATATATTTCAATGTTCCACATGCATAAACTTAATAAACAATCTAAATGGGATAAATCTAAAATTAGGAATTTTAGATTATTTAATTCTAGATATTGTTATATTTGAATTATATAAATAAATATAAAAAATATTATTTATATACATGTTCGGTTCGATTTTAACCGAAACTGAACCAAATTGAATTTGATTTAAAAAAACTAGACCGAACTAAAACCGAATATACATGAAAATTGAACCGAAATCGCCAGTTCGGTTCAATTTTCGGTTTATAGTTCGATTTTGCTCAACCCTAGTTATAGATAAAGTGTTTTTATCACTACATCCTAAACCGAGAACGTAATATACATTTATACATAGCTAATGTATTAGCATTGAAATAAAGATACGATTTTATTTAATTGCAACGCTACTTATATCGTAGTTTAGAGTAATTAAGATTCTTAATTTCCATATATAGAGTCTAGCGATAGCTTAACTAGTAGATGGTTAAGCTATAAGTCGCAGTTATGGCAGCCTCGAAGCACACCTATTAATTATTATACACCAACATAATGACAAATTGACAATAAATTAAAACGGTTTTAATTAATCGACGGTTTAGAGTATTATTCCATGTATAGTGTGAATAATGGAATGATCAATACCTCGTTTTTTCATCAATATTGATTCAAAAATAAAATTAAAATAAATATAGTTTGCATGACATTAACAATAAATTATAAGAAGTGAGGTCGTAACTGCAAAAATGGAGGAAAAAAAAAAAACTTGGTTGATAGGAGTGTATAAATCTTGGATCTATATATCGATATAATTAATATTTTAATTTTTTTATGTCAAATAATATTTATTTAATATTATTGTATTTAAATAATATTACCAAAATGACTGAGTTTTAAATAATTGTGGCCTTTTTTGAATAACAAATAAAAACTACTTCGAAAGTAAAAATGATAATTCATGGATCAGGTCAAATTCATTATTCTCAACAAAAAATATATTTTAAGAGAGACAATCAAACACCAAAATGATGCTCTTTACGAGACGATCTGTAATTACAATTGTTGTGTATTATTTTTCTTTCTTATTTTTCCTAATCAAATGTAAAAAATTTGTAGCTGAAAAAAGTAATTTTATGCTCAATTTCTTCGGCTTTCTTATCTTATCACCTCAACTAATTTTTGTTGTATTCCACCACCTAACTCCCGAGTTAAATTAAAATGTTTAATTTTCTGCTTTCTTATTGTCGTTGACTTATAAAAAAAAAGTAAAATTAACATTTATCATAATTTAATACTGCCGCCAAGCAGCCGTTATTGCATTAAGCATTTGCATGGCAATAAAAATAAAATTAAAAAAAAAAATCAATCCCTTCCATGAATGTTTATACAGTAACTAACTGCAGTAATATTTAATCAATGCCAAATAATTAACTCCCTAAATTAAATATTAACTCTTGTTCTCATTGCCTAACAATTTTACATTATAATTTATAATAATGTATTTATAAACTTCTTAGCATATTTTGTTAACATTTCTTTTAGAGTTTTTTTTCCCCTTCTCTTCAAAAAAAATGCTTATATTTTCTCAGCGATAAACTTCTAATTAATATTGAACAAGATCTATTTTTTTTTATAATAAATGTACATTAATCTTAAACACACACACCCACTCACACACTCAGGTGTCCCTCTGGAAACTCGAACCTGTGACCTCTCAGTCACAGGTAAAATGCTTTAATCACTATACCCCGAGCGAAGGGACTTTTTCCCCTTTTGAAACATAATGATGTGCCTATTGGTGTGGTTCAGTTCATTCATCTGGTCGTTAATAAAACGTAATTCTTTTTTTTTTATTCACTTATTCATAGTTATTACATACAAAAATAATTTGTAGTCTCTTTGTCGGGGTGTAATGTAATGATGAAAGAATTTTACCTATAATTAAGAGATCATGGGTTCAATTTCAAAAAGACAACTTTATATATTCTGAAATATTTTGCTTCCTAACTTAGAAAAAAGAAATTAAATTAAAAGAAAAGAAAAGGTCCATCAACATGCTGCATGCAATGATACTGATAGATCTCCCTATAAATACACCCTGAAACACCATTTGATTTCCATCGACAAAAACTCTCTCTCTCTCATTCAAATCCAAGAATTAATATTAATTTGAGTAGGCCTGAGCATGGGCAGAAGAGGCGCATATATGTTGATGATTACAGTGATGATGGGCATGATGATCAGCCAATGCGATGCGGCTCGACACCTCCAACAGATGACTCCTCCAGCCTTAGCTCCGCCGTTGCTGGGGTTTCCGACAATACCGTTTCCCTTCTTCCCTGTTCCCGGACTGCCGACGGTTCCCTTCCCTACATTATTTGCACCTCCACCACCACCACATGCGCCATGAATAACTATGTCGAATATTAATAATTCAAGAGGGAACTCATCCATCCATTCCTTCTTGCATGGACTTGTTTTCCTTTTTTTGGGTTTTTCCCTAATCCATTTGTATTTCGTTGTTATTGTTTTCCTTTTCCTCCATTAAGGTATGCATCTACCCTCCTCTCCCAACGTCGAAAAAGATAAATTTATCTGTTTACAATCTTTATATATAATTTATCTTTTTCAACATATGCATAAAGTTTTATTCATCTACTCATCATCATAGTTGTAAAAAATTCCTACGCGCCAGTCGGGCACTAAGCACTTATGCGGTAATTAATATGTAAATTAATTTTTTATATTTAATATTTATAATATATATATATTTATTAGTAAATAAAAATTAAATTACAAAATTTTAATTATTTAATGAAAAAATGACTGCTTAATGATTTAAAGATTTTCGATTCGTTTAGAAGCTGCTTAGCGCTTAGGTGGTAATTTTTACAATAATATTTATCATCATTGTTGAATTAATATTTAATATTTGTGTCTCAACCCTTAAAAAAATATATATTTGAGTCTGGAAATTAAGGTGACTAATTTAACATAGATATGCTTATATAGTACTCTTTTTTCATAGAAAAAAGTATATAATAAAGATAAAAGAAGAGAGATTTGTAGCATTTCCTTTAATTCTTGTTATCAATACGTCAGCCTCTGGTCACTTTTTATTACAATGAGATCATTTTTGGATGGAGGCCAAAACTATTTTAGACTTCTCAGAATTTAATATGTATGTTTACAGCGTTACTTTAATGCATGTGAGGGGCTTCCTACTGTCCAAGCCTAATTAATTAATTCAATCGTTCCACATAAATTACAGTAAATAACTTAGAGTGAGAACGTAGTCAATATTGTTTATGGCAAATTAATTTCTAGCTATATTTACCATTTTATTTTCATTTATCTCGAAATAAAGATTTTTACTTACAATACTAGATAAATATAAATATAGGAGGGTGTTAAGAAGTATTCCTACCTAATTGTTATTTTGATATGATAAAAGAACGTATAGAGACCACCAAGTTAGAAGTGTCTCTAGATTACCTTAGTTCGCATAAACTTGTAGAGTTCTGTTAGGATATACATCGAGTTGTAATAGAACTCACAAAACTGATCAAGACAAACTCGGTGGAAATCAAAAAGCCAGTTTGGATAGTGTGAAGAAGAAGGAATCAGCTTCCAGTTTGAAACTAATGACTAAGAGAAATTGACCGAAGACACCTGCCTGGATCATCTGTAGTTCACAAGTTCAGTTTCTAACCACACGAAGAAACAAAGAGAACAAGTCTGATGATCATAAAGATCAATCCTCAAAGACCGATGAAGCACGAACCAGTTTAGATTCCTCGGACTGGTAGAGCCGTTCTGACACAAAAGCAGAGTGTCGACATCTTGTGTCAGAAAAGGAAGTAGCAGATGCAGGACTTCAGGAAAAGCGCCCTGATCACTGTGAAAATCACAGATTAATTATAATATAGTGAGAAAATAAATATATAATAACTCTAAGGTTGTCGAACCCATAGGGACAGTACAACGAAAATACTTCATATATTGGACATAGTTTTTCAACTTGTTGTTTGAGAAAATCCAAATTTGAGAATAGGGTTTTGTTTTCAATTTAGAAAATAACTTTGGAATAAAATCAAATAAATACAAACACAGATCCTAAGCAATTCAACTAATTCAATTAACAAGTATAAATCAATCAATCCAAACCCAAATAGTTGTTATGGTGGAAAATCTGATAATTTGGAATTAATTCATTGGTTGGACAATTAAAACCTAGACTACTAATGTGTGACTATCTCCTCTCGGTCTGAAGAATACAACACTAGCCAATCTCGATAAAGATACAAATTTAATCCTACAAATGAATCTTCCTTTTAAGACAGAAAATAATTGTTTTATTTCCCTATTGTTAATTATCCTCTCGGTCTCAAATTAACAACTTTAAATCTAATCCAATTTTCATCTCTCGATCCTTCAATTATTTATAGATTTTAAAATCAAAACCAGAGAATTTGAACCAATTAATAAAAGTTGGATTTAATTGAATTACAACATGCTAAAAGGATGGAGAAAACCCTAGAACCTGTTAGGGTTTCTAGCCTAGCATACTAAAAACACAAATTGAAATCAATATGTAAAATTGCACTGAACTTACTTGAATAATAAAGAACAGGAATTCAAATCTTCAGTGTCTTCGAGTTCCAAAACAATAAAGTAAAGTAAACTGGGATTTTAAAGTAAATTAAATGCTAAAATAATTAAAAGCTGATAAAGATAAAAGGATGTTCTAATTTTCGAGCTATAATGTCCTATTTATAGAGGGGGAAATTAAATCTTCATAAGGTAACGGCTTGGGAAGGAAATATCTCCAAATTTGGTGAAATTATGCATTTCTGACGTCGATGTCGATCGACACAGCTGCAAATCAAAATTTGTCCTCTGTGTCGATCGACAGGGGGCTGTCAATCGATACAGAGGCTTCTGTGTCGCCAGAAATCTCTCCCTTCGTCTCCTTTAGCGCAATCTCAATGTTTTGGCCATAACTTGTGCTCCCAAACCTTGATTGACCCGATTCCAGTTGCATTGGAAATATAATTCAAATATCTTTCTATTTACATGGTCCATTAGCTCAAATTCCATCTATGGAAGAATTAATGACTTTTTCTTTGAACATCAACTGCTTTTGGTACAGGTTTCCAACAATTTTGGCCTTAAACCTGCAAAATCTCACCATGAAAAGTGTAATATCCTCTATAAATGACTTATGCTCAATTATTAACCTAAAAAGATTTCAAATGCATGAAATAACGAAGAAAACAATGTGATAAGTGAGGCAAAATACGAGTTTATCACACCCTGCTCCCGTTAGAAAAGAGACGCATCAGATTGATCGATGCTCAAATGTCTCTTAATGACTACAAATTTGAAATGCTTCTACTTCATCTATAAATTGACGAACTACTCAGAGTGATAAAAATATAGAAACCTGAAAAATACGACGACACTCTGCGCGAGTGAAAACTCAAAGTGTTTCTATCATCAAGGCTAACTCTCAACCTACCGTGTATCATCTCTTGAACACGAGACTCGTAGCTTCTAAGCTCGAGTTATATTTTTTTGGTATTCTTTCTCTCTAAGAAAGAATATAGCAGTCATTGTAGATCTCTAGTAGTGATTATTCAGGGTGTCTAGCCAACCAGTTCGATAGTTCGGGAAGAACTATATATAAAGCTCTCAGCATCCGGAGGAGGAGGCTGCGTGGTGTGCCCACACTCCAAGTCTGCGAAGCCGAAGGACTAGAGGTCTGGACGAGTGAGCTAGTGGACTAGTAGACACTGGCATCTACCATCTAGCGATAGATCGCGAGACCATTTTGTAACGGAGGCTTAGTGAATTTCCAGACCACAGTCTAAAAAGAGGATGTAGGACGTGTTTCCTGAACCACTATAAATCCTTGCTCTTTACTGCCTTTTATTTTTCTGCAAGGGTTTTGAAACTCAACACATTCTAGTGTTGAAGTATATTCAAACTGAACAATTAAATCTCTACTCCCTGACAAACTTTTTTCAGAAACACAAACTGATCAAGAATTACCAGTTTGTGGGTGTAAGTTTGATCTAAAAAATTTCACTGCTTATTATACGTACTCTAATCTTGGGACCAACAGAGGGAGAATTTACACTAAAAAATTGAATAATTTTTTTTATTTATAATCGATAATCTTCCTCGTACCTTAAATCTAATGTCATGTAAAGTATTTAATGAATTTTAATACTAAATTTTAATTTTAAAAAAGGGAAAACTATGAATTTTACCCTAATCTATCGGTCAACCCTGAATTTTACCCCAAACTTTCTCTGTTATGTAATTTTATCCTAAACTTTAATTCTGTTAGTAAAAAATACCCTTACTTACAAAAAGGTGTTAAAATGTGCTGACTTGGACGCTATATTTGACATGGCAGTTTGAATGAATCACTAAGTCACAAATCTTAAAATAAAAAAAAAACAAAATTCTTCCTACGCACATTTGATTCAAAAGAGTAATGGGCCGCAGATAAAATCTTATCCCTTACAACGCAGGAAGTTGATTTTATTTTTTTCCCAAAAAGTAAAGAATTGCATTAAAAGGTAAACCGGAGGGGCAAAGCCATACAACCAATCGCAGCCAAGACCACGAGATACAATCTGATCAATGTAGCTCGACTAAGTCTCTATACAACATCATCAATAACACCAAGGCAAAAACTAATGAAAGCAATTTCAAGGGGCAATTGCTACGCCAATTCCAGCCAAATCACAAAAAAAAAAAAAGCAAAATCTGTAACAGGAAAACTCGTACTTGAATTGAGTTTGCAACAAAACTTCATCAAACAACAGCCAAGCCGAAGTGAACCAACAAGATAAGGCAACAAAATCACCCTCTGCACCCAACTTGTTTCAGCAGGTAGCGACACGAACCTTCCAGTAGCAGCATCAAGCTGCAGCAACTAACCAGCCAACATCCAATACCTCACAAACAGCACCACTAGTAGCAGTGAATAAACAAGCCACATCAGCAACAAGAAACCATCCAACAATAGTGCTTGAATAACAACTGCAAAAGGGGTAACATCCAACAACTTTGTTCTATTCAGCTTCTCTGTCGACAAAACAAAACACAAATTCATAAAGTAGAAATTCAACAATAAAATATTGTTCATTATATGTTTACACAACTTTGACCACAAATATAAAATTTGAGATGTCCTTGATACACTGCTCGATACAAAATGAGAAATAAGAGATTATCCTATAAAGATGACATTATAGTCCTGCCATTGATACCACCAAACAAATATCTTAGCAACAAATGATGTTCTCTATCAAGTCCTTAAACCTCTATCCAAAATAAATAAAAAATATAAACAAAATAATTGAGTCACTAAACCTCCATCTAGTCATTAGATAAAAAAGGGGCTAGATTGATTAACCTGTATCCACAAAAAATAGAATATCAACAGCACTCCACCTTCCAAAAATGACATACTTGATATCTGGAGAAAATAGAATATCGTGATTATGAAGCTAAATTTTAAAGCAATGATAAAATAAAGATAAAAAACTGAATACCGTGGTTATGAAGTTGGTGGTGTAATCCAGCTGAGCACTTGACTGCTTTGAGTGCTGCTCTCATTCTCCAGTGTTCTCTGCACCCTTTTGTACTTGACTCCAGTTGATTGTTTCTTGGGCCTTCCAACTTTTGTCTTAAGAGGCTGCTCACTAGCACTGGCTTGAACTTGTGGCACAGGAATCTTGCATGTCCTAACATTATGCCCAACTTCTTTGCATCTGGTACATGCAATCCTAACTCCTTTGTTCGACAATTTCTGTTTTCCCTGTCGTGATTCCTCATTAATATCTTTCTTTTATTCTTCTTTGGTCTTCCAAGTTGCCGAACATATGGTGGAGGTATTAAGGGAAGACAATCCATATCAGGCCACTCAATACGCCCGCTAATGGGAGTCAAATAATGTCTGTATGCAGCCAGACAAGTTGTTTTGTGATAGAATTCATCTACATAACTGTGAACATCCTCTCTAAGATAATTAATGCAAGCAATCCCATGGATGCATGGAATTCCCGTTAATGTCCACGATCTGCAGCTACATTCTCTAGCCATTAGGTATAAAACAAAAATATGTTCAGAGCAGTGAACTTCAAACTTCTTCTCCAATGCAGGTTTTACTAAACACCCAATAACAAGCTTTGGTTTCTTATCAATGCTTTTGATGACACTGGGGCATAGTAAATTGGAAGAGCGTTGCAAAATATTGATAATTCTGGGCGTTCTTCTCATTAATCTCATTCGTATACCCTCTAACATATCAATGATAGGCATATCTCTGCACTTGAGTATAAAACTGTTAAATGACTCACAAATATTATTGTGAATTAAGTCAGTCTTCGTATGTGATGAGATTAAAGACTTGCAGAATCTTCGAGGTTCTTGATCCATAAAGGCCTGATAAGCTTCATCTGAAATATTTCTCATTTTGGTCATCTGAAATTTGAATTCACTCTCGTTTGTACACATAACTGCTGCCCAAAATATGTCTCTTAGTTTGGGACCTCGGAAATGTTTCTTCCAATTTTGTAGAATATGTCTTGCACAATGTCTATGCTCTGCATGAGGTGCCTTATCTATGATTCCATTGATTATACCCTACATTTTTATAAAATAAAAAATTTAAATTTAAGATTCAATAAATAAATAAGAAATTTAACATGAATAAAACTTACCCGATGTTTGTCGCTCATGAATGTCCACCCTAATCCATTGGTGATGTTAAGATCTTCAAATAGATGGCTGAAAAACCATGTCCATGCATCTTGACATTCTTTTTCTACTACTGCCCATGTTATGGGCCACATCTTACTATCAGCATCTTTTGAAATTGCACTCAATAATGCACCACCTAGTGCAGTTTTCAAAAAGCAAGCGTCAAAACAAATCAATTTTCTACATCCAACAAAGAAACCCTTTCGTAATGCCGAAAAGCCAATGTAAGCTCTCTCAAATACTGGTTCATCTTTTTCATTAAGATGTGATTTTAGTAAAAAATTTCCTTCTCTATCTGTGGATTGCAAATGAGAAAAATATGGCCCCAAATTTGCATAATGACTCTTATAAGAACCCATCAATTGCTCCAAAGCTTTTGCTTTTGCTTTGTAACAAAGGTCTTCCGTAATATTGATTCCATATTTCTTATATATATCGTCAATGATATCCTTTGCTGGATAATTTTTATCCCTCTTCAATTCTGGCAAAATAATGCTAGCTAGCCAATCACCACTAGCTTGTCGGTTGTAGCTCTTTCATACACAAGTATGCTCATTTCTGATGGCTCATATCCCATTTTACTTGCATAGAGCATCCATGGGCAATTCCCATCACACCTTGCTTCAAGTTTTTTTTTTCTTCAGATTTCTTCCAGCCAATGTTGTAGCCATTTTCAATAGCCCAATTTCAAACTGTTACTTTGCATTCATTGAAATCTTTAAATTTCATACCAATCTCAAAAATAAAATTCTTCAATTCGGTGGTGCTTGCATTAAAAGTTATTGTTCTTTGCGAGCTTTTACTCCTTCTATATCCCACTTCTTCTATATCAGATTCTAAAGAAGCGTATGAGTCACCAGAAGATTCATACTCTGATATGACATCATTAAACCGGTCATCTGCCAAACCATCCCAATCGGACTCATATTTGAGATCATTATCCATCACCTGCAGTAGTTTAGCACATTTATTATAAGTGGACTCATATATAAAAAATCATGACATAATATTTATCATTTACATTATATGCATAAAAATAAAATTAAGAATGAAATTGTGGGCCACAACGAATACTTAAAAAAACCATTTTTCTAATAGAAAGTATGATGATCTTGTGTAAGAATTAGTGAAGACAATCAGGGTAAAGGTCGACCCATTATTTAAACTAAAGAATTATTACAAAGTTAGCAATGTTATTAGTTGCTTACATAACCAGATTGGGTGAGTCCAAATTAAAACAATAGTTTCATCATGATATTCTACATGAGTCCCCATTCTCACACGACTACATCATCAAATATGAAGAGACCACATAACAAAATAAAAGTTGCTCAAAGCCTTACACTGTTTATCATTTATAATCTTTTATCCACATAATTAATCATCATTATTCATGTAAATCACCATCCCCATTTTCATTCCCTTATTTTTTGCTTCTTGGAAACAATAAGAGAAAATCAAACGTACTGATTTTGCATTCTGAGTGGAGGGTTTGGGAGAGATTGAATGGGCCGGGGCAAGATTGAGATAAAGAAGATCGAGTATGCCAATAGCAGGCAGGTTACCTTCTCCAAGAGGCGAGCGGGGCTGTTCAAGAAGGCTAATGAACTGGCAATTTTGTGCGAGGCTGAAGTTGTTGTCGTTGTTTTTTCCAACAATGGGAAATTGTTTGAATTCGCTAATTCCAGGGTTGTTCGACTTGAACGATGGTGAACGATTTTCTTCTTTGGGTGTGCTTCAACTTAACGTTGATGGTGAACGATTTTCTTCTTTGGATTCTTGTGTGGGAGGCGAGGGCTAAGGTTTTGGGGTTTAGTTCATACAGGAAAAAAAAAATTAGGGTGTAATAGTGGGTTTCGCATTTTGAATCACGATGTGCATAGGAAGAATTTTGTTTTTTTTTGTTTTTATTTTAAGGTTTGTGACTCAGCAACTCATTCAAACTGCCACGTCAAATATAACATCCAAGTCAGCACATTTTAACACTTTTTGTAAGTGAGGGTATTTTTAACTAACAGAATTAAAGTTTAGGGTAAAATTACATAACAGAGAAATATTGGGGTAAAATTTAGGGTTGACCCATAGATTAGGGTAAAATTCATAGTTTTTCCTTTAAAAAATCAATTATTTAATACAAATATTGTTGGAATTGTATACATAAAAGCATTATGATTGGTATATTAGGA